>CCAG010017999.1:0-18358 GCA_001077435.1 Glossina morsitans morsitans | reverse complement strand
TATATATATATATGTATTAAATCGATTTAATATAAATAAAAATATATCATATATATTATATAATATATATATATATATATATATATACAACATTGCCGTTTGTTTTTCTTTTTCTAATGAGAATAAATAAAGCATGGAAAACCCCATTGTCTCCTCTAAAAGCATTCCATTCTTTACATGAATATTCAAATAGGTCTTTAAAGAAACGCAACTTATAAAAAGAAAAAGTCTAAAACTTCATTCACACATTTTCAGTTCAACATGATCAAAATACAAAATTATCTTTAAATTACTCACCTTTGATTATTTTACAAAATTCGAAGATATTTCAAAAGTCTTCCATTTTTTCCAATTTATATTTAAGCACATCCCGACACGTGCGATTATCAAAAATTAAATTAAACAACACACAAATTAAAGGGGAAAATATATGGTCTTATTGGCATTTTTCTTTCTTTTTTTTTATTTCTTTAGATCAAACGTGGATCACAAAGCAAAAGCGCTTTCATTCGATTTTATTGGTTTATTTTTTAACATCTGAATAAAAGATCAAACTAAATTATCAACGAAGGATATGAATTTGAAAACAATCGATCGGCGTAACGGAAACCACATGTACGGGGAAACACGGACAAGCTTGCTTATTAGAATAGCAAGAAAGAAATTTCGGAAAGCTCACAGACATGGTGAGAATCAGTGCGATATGGGCTCATGATCTTTTAAATTGAATAAATTAATATAAACCGACCTTTGGAAAAATTTTATCCGAATAGTTATATAATAAATATTAATCCGATAAGAAAGTTTTTGATTGATTTTACTTTCTTTACTTTTCAACTTCAATTATTTGCAATTTACGTACTTACGATCAAAAGACTCCGAAGACTTATTTTATTACTATATTTATATAGGGAGCAAAACACAACGATTGCGTTATGCGTGGTGCATGGCGCACGAACTGTTGAAGTAAAATTGATTATGATGAACGCACGCAAGCTATGCGTTCAATTAATTTTGCATTATGCGTTGTATATGCTCAGCACTTGAAAGTATTACTTTTGGAGTTGCAGCATCTACTAAGAACAGGAATTGAAAATTTATATTACCGCAATTGTCATACAATGTAGGATTATTAAAAATGTATTTGAAACCTTTATTTGTAGCTCATTGTTGTTGAATTTTAAATAAATACTGAAATATTATAGTGATAAGCAAAGCGAAGATTTTCTGAAAATACATGATCAAGGACGTCCTAATTGCATTGATGTTCTAAGCAAATTTAGGTATGTGCATTTGTGCTTTCGGCATTACATCAAAATGAATACAAAAATTTTCAGCATTGATTTCATCTCGCATTTAATGAAACTCGCTCACAATAGTTTAACAGTTTCAAGCAGTGAGTTGGGATTTGGAAAATAATCATCCAAGAAATGAAAATGCTTAAAATATCATAAGGAGTAAAAACACTATTTGACTTTGAAATATTTACCTTAGATAGGTATTTAATTCACGACTCCCTTTCATATCAAAATTAATTTACTTGTTTCGATTAATTAAAATATGACCATCTCTTGAAATCTAGTGAAGGTTTGTTAAGGTGTACAAAAGTTCTCAGAAATTGTTTTGCCATCAGTTTCAAGGTTCTTTAATCGATTTTATCGCCTTTTTTTTTTTTTAAGTGAAGGGCCGTATATGCAAAATCTCATTCGATTTCCATAATGTAGCTAAAAGTGTTAAAAACTTGAAAAAGTTTATATGTTTGTTTGCATTCAATAGGCATAATAAATATTTCGATCATATTTTTTCTTCTCTCACTTAACTTTATTAAGATTAGTTATGCAACTTAAAACATCTTCTTTTTTACTGCCGTATAGCGTTCCATATAAATGTCGTAACCTTCTAAATCGCTAAATTGTTTTGAATTAAATAAATTACCGTCAACGGCCAATATACTAATTTTTGAATCTTTGAGTATCCGTGGTGTGAAAGCTGTTACTTGCAAACAGTTCTCCTCTAAACGTAAAGTTTTCAGTTTTAGACATGCGGCCACTCCTTCGGATAAGTTTGATATTTGATTTTGATTCAGATTTAATTCCGTCACATGCAACGTAGCAATTTCGTTGGGTATAGAAGTGATTTTATTTCGTGATAAATCGAGAATGTCAAGGTGTTTAAGACCGCATAGCATTGTCGGAAATTCTTCAATTTGATTGTGGCTTAAATTCACGGTTTTTAAATTGGTGCAATTGGACAGTGAATCAGGTATCTTAGCAATCATGTTATCGTTCATTAGCAACACTTCTAGTTTCATCAATTCGCCCAGTACTTGCGGTAGTTCTACTATTTGATTACCGCTCATATTCAGATGCTTTAGTAGCGTTAATCGACCAATTTCTTCGGGTATTCGTTCAAAGCGATTTTGTGACAAATCCAATGTTTTTAAAACATTTGGATACCCTTTGAGTTGAGGGGGAAAGTCTTGCAATCGCTGTAAAGAAATCTTCAAGATTCCAGTTTTCTGTGCCGTTTCCAAATGTTGCTTGATTTGCTTGTTCCCCATGTCTAGGGCACTTGATGACTCTTGAAGATATCAAATATATTTTTAGTTTTTATAAGTAGAAATTAAGAAAGAAAGTTTACACAAATAAATAGTTAATACTAATATTGGTATGTGTGAGTGTCAAGTATTTTCCTTTTGTGACTTTACTTTTTTGCAACATTCTTCCTCTTTTTTTTAACAGCTGTTTAAGTTCCTGTGAGAAAAGCTACCAGATTGTGAAAAAACGAATAATTTAGGAGAAATTAGATATAAATTAATTTTAAAAAAAAGATTTAAAAGCCGGAAAACTATTTTAGATATGTTTTCATTGATTAAATATTTCTATTACATATTTTTCTTGACATAGGCACATATGACACCAATATGTATATATGTATGTGTCAGAATACTGTTTTTTACTGTGTGGCGTAAGTTTTTTTATATTTGTTGTGTGCGTTGGCATTTTAGCGCATCAAGAGAAGAAAATATTAGTAAGATTTTGAATAGGAAACAAAAAACTAGAATGATACATAGTTTATTTATTGTTAATAATAGTGGGTAAGAATATTAAGTTTTGTTGAAAGTCAATGATTGTAAAACAAATGTTTCCTTTTTAAGAGATGTGTTCCTAGAGAAACATTGGCGTTCAGTTGTTTCTCGTTCTGTATGCGACTACTTTCTTGACGCGCAAAGGAATTCACCATATGTAATCTACTGTTATTTGCTTTTGGTTGCACCTAGTTTAACTGATTTCTTTACAGGATGTCCCTCCAGTTATATCGACACCACACTTCTATCTTATTACCGTGCAACGTAAAGGCATTTCGTTTGTAGCTGCTTGTAAGCAAGAAGTGCCACCTTTGTTTGTTATTGAATTTTTACATCGCGTTGCTGACACATTTGAAGATTATTTTAGTGATTGCTCGGAATCTATAATTAAAGAAAATTATGTAGTGGTATACGAATTACTGGACGAAATGTTGGATAATGGTTTTCCTTTGGCGACAGAAAGTAATATACTGAAAGAACTAATCAAACCGCCTAACATTTTAAGAACAATTGCTAATACGGTAACTGGAAAAAGCAAGTAAGTTTCAATTTAGTCGTCACTAGAATTCAGCAAGAAGTTATGATAAATCGTTATAGTGTTAGTACCACATTACCTTTGGGTCAGCTGTCTGCCATACCTTGGCGTCGAAGTGGTGTACGTTATACCAATAATGAAGCATATTTCGATGTGATCGAAGAAGTGGATGCCATTATAGACAAATCTGGGTCTACTGTGTTTGCGGAAATTCAAGGCTATGTAAATTTTATAAACAAATTTTATACTAAGAAAACTTTGGTTATTTTTTCAATTTTATAGATTGATTGTTGCATTAAATTGTCGGGGATGCCTGACTTGACTTTATCGTTTATGAATCCGCGCCTATTCGACGATGTCTCTTTTCATCCTTGCGTGCGCTTTAAACGTTGGGAAGCTGAACGCTTATTAAGTTTTATACCACCCGATGGTAATTTCCGTTTGATGTCGTATCACATTAGCTCTCAGTCTGTGGCCGCAATACCTGTTTATATTAGACATAATTTCTCGATAAAAACCGGTGAACAAGGACGCTTAGATTTGACCGTAGGTACCCGTACGGTTATGGGTCGTTCTGTAGACAAAGTGAAATTAGAACTAGCAATGCCGAAATGCGTATTAAATTGTATTTTAACTCCGAATCAAGGTAAATATGCTTTTGATTCGGTTACGAAAATTTTAACATGGGAAGTAGGACGTATTGATGTTACAAATTTACCGAACATACGAGGAACTGTAAGTACTTCTTAATTTATTTGATAATAATAAACATCTTGAGCTTAATAATTATCTTCGTATAGGTTTCCATAACACCCGGCAGTCCCAATTTAGATTCGAATCCTACCATAAATGTTCAGTTCACTATATCGCAAATGGCTGTGTCTGGCCTTAAAGTAAATCGCTTAGACATGTATGGTGAAAAGTATAAACCATTTAAAGGTGTTAAATACATAACCAAGGCTGGCAAATTCCAAGTACGAATGTAATGCAATTACGAAAATCACTTAAGAAATTCGAATTAACCTGAAAGAACATACATTTACAAGAACAAAAAGAAACGAAGAAGAGTTCATTTTTTATATACAATAAGAAAAGAAAAAAAAACCTATTTTTGAAAAGGTATATGTTTAGTTAATTAATTGCTTAACAATAGTAATATATTTACTTCTTTAGTTATAGAACTTCAAGATATTAAAATTTACACACGCAGACAAAAAAAAAAACAAGTAAAAGAAAAGTAAGGGGAGATTTAAGCTAAAAAAACTTACATATATTTCAAATAATTTTACCTAAATCTTATTAATTTTTCAAGGTAAGTTTTTAATAAAATTTTAAATATTATTTAGTAAAGCATCCATACATCCAATTTAATTTTGAACATTATTTTACATTAGTACATTATTCCAGTAAAACAACTATTCTTGGTACTAATGATGTACTCTTTCGCTTCATCCCATCGAAAATGAGTAATGCTTTAGGTATGCAATTAAGTTCCTGGCTATTTTCGATCAATATAAAATTGAAAATTGCAATACAATTGAATGCTTTATTCGAAGTATTGGTAACTGGCGTTTTAAGGCTATCTATAAAAGAGAAACCTTGGTTGAACGGACAATAACGTATCGATTGTAATCAGTGTTAATCAAAAGGCTGCTGATAACATCGGGTAGGGTAATACATTCAAGGTTAGCTATGTTAAAGTTCTCCCGGCAGTTACTGCTATGTGGAAGCGAACGTTGTTATGCTGAAAAACCACAACCACATGAGCTCCGGCATATTTCTTCCGTTTCTCAGCTGAATGGCATCAGTTGTTGTTGGTAGCATTCCGTAACGACGGTTTTGCTTCCTTGGAAATATTCATAATACAGCGCAGTCAGTTATCCCCCTAGATGAGACGGCCACAGACATTCAACTTTATCGCCGATGTTAATAATTCGCCTCGCATGCATCATTATTATTTTCGTCTTGACTATCGCAAGTGCATTCATTGTTTATTACCCGAGAGCCATATATTTCGAATTGCTTTCGTTTTTCCTTACTTTTTTAAATACAAACCCCAGCATATTCGTTGTTGTATAATATAGTTTTGCGTTGTGGTATTTGTTGGAATTATGACCGATTGTTGTTGCCAGATATCCATACGTCTCATTAGGGTCACGAGAACTTTAGACTGTTCGTGGCTTAAGTCTTTTGTTTTGTTCATAAACGATACATTTTAGGTAAGATGTGTCTAGGATTTTTTTTTTAAATGCTCAACAACATAACTTTATAATTTCTATAGCTTTTAAAAGCCAATAATATGGTGTTCGCAAGGAAAAAATTTCGGAAAAGAAGGAGAATTCATACCGAATGCTATTAAAATTTGTAGTCTACCCATCAAATCATTACAATACAAGTGGTCCGGTTACTGTTCTCGGTAACAAGCCATCGTCCGTTACGAAATACAAAACTCAATTTGTTTCGTATCGAGTTAGGCTTCTCTTTTGTTCGTGCAATTACGACGAAATATTTGTGATTTCATCAGTGTGTGTACAAGGAAATAACTCGAAAAAGAGGAAGAAAACCAAGCAAATAAACAAACTACATATATATCTTGAAAAAATGGTCGAAAACTTAAAATCTGTTAAACAGAAATGTTAAACAAATGTTAATAAGTTGCATTAAATATATCACTAAACGATTTAAATTATAAAGTTATGATCTTCATAATTTCCCTATTAAATTTGCCTCTCTACATATTGCTCAAATTTGCACTAAATATCACATATCCAGGTACCTATGTAGCTCCACGTCTTGTTGTGCTTAGTAGTTTTTTCGTTAATTCCACATTCATTTATCTGCTAATGTTTTACGGAGCATCATCATCGAAACATCAGGGTATCGAAAACAATTATTTACTTTTATTATTTTTGCCAATATTTTGGAATTTCAGAGATTAAATGCTCTTTCTATGTCCATTAATGTTATCAACTATGTGCCTCCCTAACTATACATTATTTTTCATTTCGAACATGTAGCTCGATAGCTATTTTTCTTTAAGGAGAGCATTTGAAATGTATTTGGTCGACTAATAAAGAGAAGCATTCTAAACGCTCGTAAAACGCTTGCCATTTAACGAAGCAATTCTATCGCATATATCTAAAATTTAACAATAGTCTTATGTGGCCCTATGAAAGCTATTGTTAAAGTCAAATCTGGTTTACGCATAGCATACGAAAAACAGGAGAAAGCAGTATCGCTGAAAATGTAGTCTTAAGTGGAAAAATAGTTTCCTTATATCTACTCTTAAGATTGGTAATAGACACCTAGTTGAGAATTATTGAGTCATCGAAAAGCTAGCTTTAATTCTGAAATTGTTTGAGTGAATCGTTGCCGGATATTTTTATTGTGCGATTAAATCCTATATATCTCCGTATCAGGGTAGGTCTACCTCCGCGAAGCTTTTAGAACTAACATGCCTAATTTTTAAAGTTTTCTCTAGTGGGTTGCAGACGGATGTCGTCGTCACGGACTTTAGTAAAGCCTGTGATAAAATGAATCATTTGGATCCTACCTTATTTGCACAATACATTAATGATCTAGCGCGTGTTATCGACTAATCTCGCATCTTGATGTACACAGACGATGTTAAACCGTTCACCTAATTTAAGGCGGCTTATAAGTTCGGTAATCTTCCATTTGACTTGGGGAACATGGCCAAATTTATTGGACACCGATAAATTTCTTAAAAGTAAAAAGTTATCGTCCTCAAGAAGAATACATTATCGAGGCACATAAACTAAAGAATGTCGATGTCTTTCTCGACTTTGCGGTGTTGTTTGATAGGAGACTTTATTTTAATTTGCATATGGACCTGCGCATTAATTAAGCTAGATATGTACTAGAATGGTCTCGAGAATTTAATGGCCCACACATTACGAAGAAATTGGACATGATCTTGGTCATACCTACACTGGAATAAGCTTCAGTAGCATGGTCGCCATCCAATCGGCATTACGTTGAATCAATTGAATCGGTCCAAAAGCAGCTATTACTTTTTGCCTTAAGTAATCTGCAGTGGGACCCTCACGCCTGAAAACAGATTACAATTAATAATCTTGCGTTCGTCTTAGGTATTAGCTTCTTAGTAAAGTTGATAAGCGGCCGGTCTTGCAAATGGAAATTGATTGTAATGTTCCTATCCTAGTCCACCAAGGAACTATCAGTAATTAAAACTTACTCAATGTGGACACGATTAAAAGATGTTCGGGGTTTTATTTAAAAGCTTGAGCAGACTCTACGCATATCATAGAAAAATCCGTTTTAACGCGGGTGCCTTGCCGCCGCCATACCTCTAGGTAATCCAATTAGTTAATAATCGGGGTTCGAGTTAACAAAACCCAAAAACGTTCAATTTGACTTGCCATGTTAAGGTTAGTTCGAGTGAACTTTCGTAGATTTGCAGAAGCAACACGCCCAACTATGAACTATGAATTTTGAGTACCTCCTTTTCTCTCGTCCTGGTTGTTTTTTTTATGTGTTTTGTTATTTTTGTTGCCTTCCCTATACTTTCCTTCGCGACACTTTTATTTCCTTAAGGAAAATAAGCAGATATTTGACCATGAAATCTACTGTACTGCACTTTCTCGACTCTTTTAAACTTGTTTTGCATTTTGTGTTCCTATTTTACTGATCTTTTTTGTGTTTATTAGTATAGAGTAAGCGTAAAACTGTGGCACCTGAAATTAGGTACTAACATATTGTCGTCGATCGGAGTAAAGAGGGAAAAGCTTGTTGTTTTGCTGGAAGCGGTTTTGAGATGGTGTTTGTAATTCTAACTGACAAACGAGCATGAACGCATCGATTTCGTTTTTCACGCCAACCAAAAAGAATATAAATACTTTCTGGCGGCTGCGATGCATCATGTGTATGCATTGCAATCGTCCGACTTCAGCAAATAGACAAATATATGCCCAATTTATGGTGTTTTCCGATTTGGTTTTTTTGGGAACGCTGGCAGATCCTTACATTTTCGGACATGCATTGATGTTCTGAAACGGGAAAACAAAAAGAAATCTCTTTCAAGGGGAAACTTTCATTTTTTTTGAAATAAATTTAGTTTTTTTTTTATATATTTTATATATTCCGATAATTTTTATATGTAGTTTTTGTTCTAGGTATGGAATTTTGTTGTTTTTTTTTTTTTATTTAACTCAAATCGCAGGTGCTCATGATTCGATATAAGCTGGTATCAAATGTTCTCACGAGTTAAATGTTATTTAAACAACACGTGGAAGCCTCTCAATATATGATTTTGCTAATGCCCATAACTAGCTTTGCATATTTTTATAAAAACCGGTTTGTCTTCTGCAGTTTATCTCATAAATCTCTGTTTATTGCATTTCGTATGTCCACGAATACATTTGTAGCTGTTAGCTTTTCATGAGGTGTAACATATTTTACGTTTTATTCGAAAATTTTATAAAATATTTATTATAACAAAATACATTCATCCTGACTACTACGTACACTTCAGAGACTCACAGAGGTATATATATATATAAATATATATATAAATACCATAAGTCAAACTCTAAATTTATATATACATATCTATATATATATATGTATATATATATATATAATTCTACTTTAGGTATAAATATGTATCTGTAGATAGAAATATTTTGAAAGTGCCGATATCTGACTTGATTCCCCTGTGCCCGTTCATCTGTCCTTTATAGTCCTTTTAGACTGCATGATCATTTCAAAATCTTAAATAAAATTAGACTCGTAGGTTTTTATGTATTATGTTCACAGGTTAAGCGCGGCTATGAACGCAATCTGCCCGTCCAGGCATATATATGAACTGACACGTTCGATTTTCCTGAAATTTCCGCGTAAGAAAATGTTTCTTTTGAACGCGATCAAGTTCCCGTATGTCCGTCCGTCTCTCAGCAAAAGCAATCAAGGAACTAAATTTCAGCTTAGCTGACAATTTTTATCTCATTACGCACATGCTCTAGACCTGGCCCGTTCCGATTACCATATATTCAGATCGATGCAATTACGTTCAGCAGGTCAGCGGTTCACAGAAGTTGAAAATGTGCAAAAATGGATCGATGCCTATTTCGCCTCCAACCCGTCATAGATAATGATGGTCCATATTTCGATTATAACGCTATTTTTAAATAAAGTTGAATTTTATTAAAAAGCGGAACGAATTTATTTGCCCACCCAATATTTGCTTATTAGAATAATCTAATAAATAGCTCGGAATGATAGCAACCTTGAACTGTCTGCCGACAAAAGCGCGAAAAACTTTCCAATCGTTTTAAATTTCGCTTAAATATGTTAGGGATTCCATATTATATAACTTGCTATTCTTTTATCCTATCGTCCATAGTAGATGCAGACACGGATTCCTGTTTTGGAGATATCACAAGTTACCTGTCATGTCCTAGAGGAAAAATCATGATTGCGTTATCAAAACTTTTTTAAATTTCTTATTCCGTCCTTTTCCCAACATCGGATTAAGCTAATGAATAAAGCAATTTCAAGCTTAAATATGAGGAATCCAATGCTTTAGCGCTGTTTGTTTGTTGTTTGTAAAAATCATTCCATTGAAGAAGTCTACGCGTTTGTTCCTTTTTAGTTATATTTTTTTTCCTATCTATAATCCGTATTGGAAACTACCGGCTGTTGCCGTCGCTGTTAACCTCCAAAGAAAATCTCATAAAAATCAGAAGAAGAGATTCGAATTTACATTCGTTCCACATATTTCTCTGTCCATTTACAGAGTTTGAGTTTAGTCGCCTTAATTAAAAGATAACTTAATGCCAACAATATCTCAACGTAAAGTGTAGTTTGCATTATGCATGGACAATGCAGAAGAAGAGCATCGGCATAAGTAACGTTTCTTTAAGTTAAAGCAAGATTTGTCAAGACCCTCACTGAAGCATTCTTCTGAAATCTGCAAGCAAATAATAATCGGTACAGGCCGTATATGGAGAACACCGTAGGATGGACAACAATTTAAATCTTAATTCATTCAATTTTACTTGTGTAGCGATTAACCCACGATTCTGTCCTTTTATTCAATTTGTTCTTGCCCACATTTTCATGCAAGACTACCTTTTGATATCTTTAGTATGTCACTTTGGTATCTCACTCTGTGTTTGTAGCGAATCATTTTCAGACCTTTTTTCTTCTCGTGTTCTGATATAGCGCATCTCCGTTGGGCATCCACCGCGTTCAGGGCCATGGACATCCATAGGATCTCGTTTAAAAACAGTATACCATCGATAAGTTGTTGCTTTCGATGGAGAAATTTTGTCATAACACCTTTCGAGCCAAGGTTTTTTTTTTTTCTTTCTATCAAAATAGACAAAATTCGAACGCTTGCATTATTTTGAGAAAAGCGTGTGTCACTATAGAGCCATTGTAACTAGTAGATATGATAGATGAATGAAATGATATGAAATTTTGACAAACGTCTTGTGACGTAATATGGATTTTTGTCAGTTCCGGGAATAATTGATCGATGTGTCATACCTGTTCAATGGTGGCACATGATATATTTTTCTATTACAACAATTCATGCTGAAAAGTGTTGCACCGCACTTATGTTTGCAGCATAACCGAAAAGATTGACAGAAAAATTTTATTCATTATTCTAAAAAAGTGTTCGCATAATTTAAATGAAATGTAATAATAATTATTTATTAATTTATCATTACAGTTTCAACATTGAGTCCGTTTATCTAGCCTTTTATTATCGTTTGGTGAGTGTTGAAACGTAGCTAGCCCGTGTTACACGCGATTTTAAAAACGTTCCACATTTCTTTACATGTGTATATGCAAGCATTTCATTGCTACACTCGTTGTTGTTATTCGAAAATGACAATAGTCGATTAAATCGAACTACTATAAGGTATTACTTGCTTAATTATTGAAGGTCTTTCTCACCTACTCATTACTGATTAAATGTTGAGTCGCCGTTTATGATTTAACGCATCATTCAATAAGTCCCCTGACTATGGATATACATGTGGATATGAGGTATAGGAATAGTGTCGACATTGTCACAGGGTACTTGTCAAAATTCCATTACATTTTGACGATTACTTTGTAGATGACACTTGTTTTGGTGATGTTGCTTTCTTCTAATTTTCAAAAGAAGTGGAAAATCAAAGTTTCCTTTGTTGCTTTTTGATGTGAAAGAACGTCGATCAGAATTAGGATTGGTGGAACTCTTGTTTGTTGAACAAATAAATTTTTGCATAAGTTTCGAATTTTAAACACAGTCGTATCGACACCGATGTCGCTGACCGCTGTGATCGCTCGAATTCGTTTGTAGTTCCGGGAAAATCAACAAAAGTACACAAAATCCGAAAAATGAAAATGCGTAAGCCAGATGGTACCCTAAAGATATCAGAAAGCAGTATATTTACTACTTTACATAAAGATTAGTTCATGAAAAAGCTCTATGAGAAATGGGCGTCACACTTGTTCGCTTTTGATAGCTTCCAATAGCGTTCATCTTTGGGCGAAAAGCACAAATCAAATTTCGTTAAAATAATTCGAAAAGTGCGACCTTCATGTTGGCTAAGCACAAGAATGCATGAACAGACGGACGGACAAGCTTAGATCGATACAGAAAGTGATACTGAATCGATCGGTGTAATAAAAGGTGAGTTTATCTGTTTATTTATTTATTTTGAGTGTTACAACCGTCCTAACGAACCTAATACACCCTGTAGGGTATAAAAATACATGGACACACATTAGACGAGACAGATAAGCCAAATCGTTTCGGCTTAACAATATATGAGTTTATCACGGCGTGCGCTTGCCGACAAATTTAATATACCTCTCAGAACAAGTGGTTTAAGCTCGAATAGAGTTTAAAAAAGGAGCAAGTACATCCAACGTGCCAAATTATATGAAAGGGTTATTTGAAATTTCTTCTACATGCTCCGATATACAATAGAGTGTAAGTAGGGCGAAATTAAAAGAAATCTTTTTTTTTCTTTTACTGACTCGATTTGAATAAAACGGTTCTTCTACGCTTTCTATTTGATTTGTTGTTTTTTTTTTTTTTTGTTACATGTATTGAAATAATCATGTAGGGTATAAAATCTTAATTTTGTTAATTATATAAAGATTTCTTTATTTACTTACAATGACACGAGAGACGAGATAATATCATTCTTGAAATGTTTTAATATCTCGCTCAACGTCTTTACACTGTTTTACACTTCTTAAGAGCAGTGGTCGTCCTGCACCGGTTATATGCTTCGTATGACTCACGATTAAGCAATTTTAGCGTCAACGATCATGAGCATGCAAACCATAAATGAAAACCAGTTTTGTAAGCAGCATATAAGAAACATAAATTTATGTATATTTTACCTGAAAATTGGATTTGAATTCGAAAGAAATAATTGATATGTTAAACAGCAACAGGTATTCCAATAAATATTAGGCCGACAACGATGGTCGGCTTCTTTTGATTAAATCATTGTAATGTGATGTGTGTATCAGAAACATGTTTCTAAGATTTCATTCTCATTTTGTTCTTTACGTAGTAATTTGCGGCTGATTTTCCTTAGCCTTTACATCCCTGTTTACACCCTACTCCTCAACCAAAAATAAAACATTTTTTCCATTTCCGTTTAAATGCCGGGAGTCGTGTACTTGTGTGATCAAAATTATTTCGGAAACATGGCATAGGCCATTTACATATCGAGTCATTCTTTGGAACCAGCTTTCATCATGATAGAGACTAGAGATTAGTTTTTGTTGTCATTCGCAGACTCCCGTTACAACCCTACGCCTGTTGTGACATGTAAAACCGAGCAGAAGGACTAATGGTAGCGCCTCATATATGACAGATTCGATTTAAGCCGTGTGTCTATGCGTCCTATGGCTGTTCATATGTTGTTGCGTTCAATACAATCAAGATTTTTGATATTTTTTTTACGAAATTTGATACAGGCGCGTGTTTTAGCTCAACGATGAACGTCTCGCCTTGGATCAGAGAAGTTTTACGACCACTCCACATATAACGACTTATCTATAAAAAATATTTTGAGAAAAATCACAGAGCAATACTATGTCATCTTGAGGAGCACTTCTTGAACCGCGTCCCATAAAATCGTTCTTATGAAAACATCGGACTCTATATGACAAAACGTGCTGACTTATATAGCATTTTAGTGAGATGACACAGACATTAACTGTATCATATTTGGATCACATAAGTGTGTGTGACGGACACCTCACCATACGAGATTTCCCATGAAAATGAAGCAAACAAATTTTAACATTTAGCAACTTCTTATCATGAAAGTAAATGAAAAATTATAGAACTTCTTCAGTTCACATTTCGGCCTCTCTTCTCCTCATAAGAGCTCCCGCTCTCTCTCTCGTGAAAAGTATGCCCTTACATGGAAGTAAGATACAATTTTTGCTATTTTATGATGAAAGCAATTCAAGAAATTGTGTAAGGCCATGTTGTGTAGGGTATTTAAATGTCGGCATTATTCGACTGTAATGATTTTAATTTTTTACCCAAGACTTTTTTATTTATTTTTTTTAATTTTCATCTAAACCTTCACCCGGAATCTTTTAGTTTGATTTGAAATCATTTATGCACTTCTGACAATATTTAACATCAACAGCTAAACTGTTAAGTTTTGCAACTTCATTTGCATCTTTACGCAAACATTCGTTCATACAATGCAGGCTTTAATTACCACTTCGTGTATTGCATTACACGACATGCATACATATTTATCTATAAGTAAACATATTTACTTATTATATATATACCTATGGAAAATATAAAATGTATTTTTATATAAATCAATCATGAATTGTCTTCGTAAAGAATAATAATCGAAATTGATATGCGTTAGAGAAAGTCACATACACATACATATATGTATTGCAAAGAAGGAAAAGATTTGTACAGTTGATCTTGAATGAATATCGCTTGCTGCCGATAGATAAATAAATAGCAAAATTTCACTCAAAGAAAAGAAATCAATTTTTTTTTTTTTTTTTTTTTTAAAACCACAAATCTATAACTGAAGTTGAACTTAAGAAATCTCATCTCTTTCCTATTGTAACGACTCACTTACATATGTATCTGTACGGTTCATATATCATGAATTTATAAAAACGACAATACAACCACATGCAAAAATTACATTTATATTTCATTGTTATTCATTCTGTACTTAACGGAATACTTTTATAAGTATGTGGTTACTTAGCTGCTAATCGAAAAAATATTGAGCTCTTCTGCTCTTGCGAGAAGGATCAGCGAAGCTTTATGCGCCAAAAGTCAGACTCAAATCATTGATCAATTTATCAGTTGAAAGGCGAAACATATTTTTGCTTTTACAGTTCATGTAAGAAGGACTCGCATCGAACATCGACATCAATGCAACGAGGACATCACTTTTTTTTTTTTTAAGTTGTAACATAAATAAAAAGTACTTTGCTAATAAATACGCGGTGAACGTTTAGTTCACTTTAAAAAGTTAGTCTGCGAGATTTTAACGCTATTGTCGAAGGGATGTTAAGAAACAGTTCGCGTAAAGAAGTGGAGTCGTTTGATTTCATATGGTCACTCTGCACGCTAACAAAAAATACATGTTCAATTTTTTATAAATCATCTAGAGGCTTAATATTTTTTTTTTTTTTTTACATGTATACTTGCAGATCATTGCGCCTCAAGACTGGAATATAGAAATTTTTTTTCCTTTATACTATGCGTTTCTGCACAGTATGTACTACTCTTATATACTTATCTACCTTAAACGGGTTTATGTCGGTACGTAAGGGTTAAGTATTTCTTATCTTTTCTTTTTTTCTTTAGTGTTTCGCCTCGATGCAAATGAGTAGTCGTTTGTTTGCTCTTAGTTTTGTTAAGGTTTTCAGTATATATACATATATGTATATATATATATATACGTATATATCTTTTTAATAATAAAAAATAAATAAACGTTGTCTTGGCAAAAACAATTTTCCCCTTAAGAAATAACTGAATAGTTATCGAGATATGAATAAATGGCTTCTGGTGCTGCAGTGATAAGACTGTCGACCTAAGTTACAAAAAAAACAAAAAAAAGATACCCTTTTTTTTCTTGTTTTTTTTTTTTTTTTTTTTTTTTTTTTTTTAATACTGGTTTTTTTCGTTGCCATTAAAGAGATATTTGCATAACTCACTTTTCTCATATTCTCTTATACGATTATTCGTTGTTCAGCGTTTTGATGCAATGCTTCGAAAATGAAGCAAGAAAATGAAAAAGAGGTTGGCATCGAATGTTGTTGCTAATGTCGATTATCGCCGTTGAGAGATTTATTGAATTCTGCTTTAAAGGAATACAATGAACATTTAGTTCATTTGCTTCACATATTTTTACTAAAGCGGCGTCAACGAGCAAAAAAAAAAAAAAAAAGTTTGGAAAAAAAAAATATATTTCTGACTTTTCTAACCTTTACACTCAAATACATGCGATTTATTAAAATTGTTAACAACTCATACATGCCCAAATTATTTTAATTATGTACATATTCGTATGTGTTTTGTATATTTTTCGAAAGTCTGTTTAAAACAGCAAATTTGGTCTTAGGATTTTCAAATCTATTCTCGTCGAGCTAAGTGATTGATATTCATTCAGGTTTGCCTACAATTAGTAAAATTTCATATTAAAGAATTTATATATATGCATACATGTGTATGTGTACATTTTATACTTTTATATTGATCATCGAAGTATGAGGGGAATATTCATTTTATCAAAAGATTGGCAAGACCCAGAAGAACGCTCCGGAGATCCCATTAAGCATATATATATGCGTGACTAGCATCAAATTCTAAAGTGATTAAACCATGTCCATCCGTCCGTCCGTCTGCCTGTCTGTCTGTGGTAAACATTCCTCTGTCTTCTTGTATGTAGGTTGCTATTGAAAATGGGACAAATAAGTCAAAGCACACATCCACATTAACGCGTAAACTGGAGAAATATCTGTGTGTGTAAGCAAAAATTTCTGATCTTTGGCCTATTACTCTTAGATTATGCGAAATAGAAGACTAAAATTTTCTATATGCACTGTATGGCGGGCGCCACTATTCCAGTAAAGAAATGAAAAGAATCGGCCACGGTGGCATACTGTGTTCTCTTTTACTTTTTTGACGTTGCCTGCTTATTACTCATTAGGTAAAGAAGACGGAATGTTGAAAATTATTCTGTACATCGCTCATGTGAAGATATATCATCTGTCTAGAATTGTGTGAATTCTGAAATAAATACGGCGGAGTCCACAATGTGGAGGATTCTTGTTTTTCCAACCGGTATAATCAATTGGATATCAAAGAAAAGGACTTTGAAAGTAGATATAGATAGGATAACGATGATGACTATAAAAGGTTCGGTCGCGGCCATATATAGTGTTCTTACTTATTATGATTTATTACATGCAACATACATATAACAAAAACATTTTTATATATTCAAAAACTTCTTACGACTGTGAGCGATCCAATGAAAAACTGCCAGACAAACAAGACAGAAGGAAAGATGAACGGGCTTAAATCTCTTTGAGGCAAACGTAAGGACCCGTCTAGCATTTGTCAGCCGTTCGTTACTGGGGTATGAAATTTCAGACATGCAGTAATTGAGCCTTCACTGCATTTTATTTAAGACGTAATATGCTTGAAATGGCGCAGCAAATATTCCATTCGATAAATGGTTTGAAAAAAAGAAGTTGTATTTACAAGAAAACGATCTCATCTACGTTTTGGGATTGATTCCCTATACTTTTACGCCATCGCACGTATGATCATTTTGTCAAATTGTTTGAAAAATCAAAGGCTGCTTTTTAATTTTTAATTGATATAAGCAGGTCTGTCCATCTGTCTGTATGTTTCACTGTGATGAGCACTCTCCCCATTGCAAAAATGAACATTTCCGTTTCAAATTTGATGAAATATAAAAAGTTCTTCAAAATACAGCAAATTGGTGAAAGGACACGCCCTAAGTCCAATATAAAATGAGAATACGTATTTTACGTGCTTGGTACAACGGTATACAACGTAAGTAGGGATATATGCAACATAGAGGAGGACTTGAGATAAACCCGCCTTTTATTATATCCGTCAATTTAACCTTGTCTGTCCGTCTTGTTATGTTGTGTTCACCCTGCAGACTGCAATTTTCGAGATATTTTGATTAAATTTTCTACACCGATATGTTTTGGCCCAAGGACGAACGATGTTGAAAACGAAAATGAACGGATTGAAAAGGTTCCGGTACTTCGAATCCCAGCCCTTACTTTGAAAAATCATTATACGATTGACGGTATTAAGCGAAGTTGTGTAGGGTATTTAATGGTGCTCGCCGTGATACTCTTTCATTAATTTTTTCGATCTTAATGGTGAATTTAACAAACGAACACGAAGACGTTGAGATGGCCTTCATAAAATGTGCAGCACACCGTTTTCGCTGTAAAGCGTGAACTCTGTAGTGTAGAGAAATGGAATAATTGTAATACTTTCTTAATGGTTTCTTTCTCATAGTCATACACTTTGCTTTGCTTTGTAAAATTTTTAAAAAAATTTCCAAGTTTTTTATACTTAATGTTTTTATAGACGTATTTCCCAGCCTTTATAAATGCGGACTTTGACAAGTTTTGTATATTAAAACGAACAAGCATAAAACCAAAAAAAAAAAAAAAAA
>CCAG010017998.1:0-10390 GCA_001077435.1 Glossina morsitans morsitans | reverse complement strand
AAAAAAAAAAAAAAAAAAAAAAAAAGAAACTTGAAACGATAAAGATAATCGCGCATACATACATAATTTGTGCTTGCATGACGATGATGATGATGATGAACTACAATAACTGATTCTCATTCTTTAATGGATCATAACAAATGACAATTGAGTAATTGTGGGGTTTTATTGGACAAGGAAGTGAATGCACGATAAATTGTACGTTATGTTTACGTATATATATATGTGTATGCATAGCTAGCTACACGCAAAGAGGAAATAACTTAATACTGCATATGTTTACATATGTTTTTATACACACACACACACACACACACACACACACACACACACACACAAAGAGAGAGAGAGAAGATTTTTTGTGCTTGTAATTCGGTAATGCTTAGTTTAACATGAAATGTGTGTTTCGAGTGCAATGATACCGAATAAATATTTCAACAACCTTTTTTCTAAGCATACATACCTTAAATGATAAATAAAAAAAATAAAAAACCAAAATAAGCGATGTTGATAAACTGTCAATGTTAACTACAATAATTGGTCTTATTTTCCATTTTTTCTTTTTGAAATTTTCATAACGGAAATCATGTAAAAATGTAAATACATTCTTTTTCTCTATGTCTCATTACATTCGGTTGGCAAGAAAGTATTTTTCTTATTCACATCCATTCAAAATGAAGTTGGCATTGCCAATAGTGTTGTGATATTTTATCCTTTTGATATCCGATATCGGGCATATTACCCCTTACTGTAGACAAAAAAGCTTGTATGCAAAAGCGAAAGTATTCGTTTGTTCTATGCCTGTCACCGAACGATCTCAGTGCATATCTTTATAGTTTTAACTTGTGTGTACTTGGCGAATAAGGAGGGAAGAACTCTTTTTTGAAAAAACTGGCGTGTTTTCTGCTTATGTTACACTAAAGTCGTGTCCATTCATCGATTTGGCCCATTTTTAATACCAAGACGCGTGAAAGAACTTCGAATGTAAATTATAGTTTTTAAGGCCAGGAGAACCTTTATCGCAGAACATTGTGCTGACGGAATATATATATACTTTATAGATTTGGTATCTGTATCCCTATCGTTCGGCGAGAAAGGTTATTAACATGCGGGCTTAAAAGGAATATGAAAGTACAAGTGTTTCAGATTTTTAACGAGTAAAGTATTTTTTATATAAATAACTTTTCCTTTCAATGGGACCTTGATTGCCATAACGCTACAAAACAGTCGTCATTTTCGCCGTAGAACAATAAAGCAGACATATTCCGAAAATATAACTTGAAGGTTGGGAATGTTTCTAGAAGAACCTGGCCGCACCAAGTAATGGTCATAACTTGATCACAAATATTTATGTATTTTAAAAGATCACTAAGATCTGTGGCACACAAACTGTTGTAGTTAGGACGGACCGACATATCTTGTATCAGTGATTTTTACACACTGGTCACAATTCGATCAGGTAGCACTTAAGAAATATGGGTATGTCGGATACCGATTTATGCGAAGATTCTGCGAAGGCCCAATGGAAACGTCTCATCATATTATGGCTGAATCTATGGCCATCTGCAGAATCAGATGTCAGGTATTTGGCGAACACTTCAAAACGCCGGACATAGCATGTTGCTGCGAATGCGAGTTTCATAAGAATCTTAAAGCTGGATGGCTACGATCGTCTTGGTTGTCCACAACAGACCTTTCGGGTCGCGACCTTTCGGGTCGCCTTCTCCTCGATCGTAAACACAGACACAGTGAAAGATCGAAATTACTTTTTTACCAACTCGTCGCGCATGTACGTATTAAATAATGCAAACAGAAAGAAGAGATTTGAAAAAGAAAGAAAGAAAGAAAAAAAAAAAATGGTAACAATAATAACAACATCAGCATATAGCAGAGGTCAACCTTTTGATCTTATTACGTTTATAAATAAATTAAATTTATATCAACAAAAAAAAAAGAAATGCAACAAAATATGTACACAAATAATCAACCGGTACCTGCCCATTACTTGTTATCTAATAAAAATGAACAACGTACAGTAAGTACATGATTTCAAATGTCAAGGTTAATAAACCATTTACACGCTACACTATGTATTGAGAGAGCTAAAGAGATTGCATAAATTTCATTACCTTACATATATATATATATATTAATATTCGTAAATTGTTCTTCTCTTTCTGAGGCTCTTCTCTATTGTATAATACGTGGCGCGGTATCAGATAAGCCGACACAAATCTCATCATAATACATATCGTTGTCACTAAATTGCTTCACATGTGCTTGATTATGCATGCAGACCGACCTTTTGATTGTGTGTACGTTTTGATTTATATGTGACTTATTTTTTTGGTAAATAATTTTGTGTCTGCAATCACTTAACCGATTCAATTAAAACAATTACATTTTTTTTAAATCACAGATATGGGAACGGTCTACATTTAAATTGAACGCATTGTTACCGGAACAGAGACAAGGAAACTATTATTGTAGCGTTCATATATCAAATATGTCATCATCGCTTGCGCATGTTGCGTCGTCACGAAAAATTGAGACATTTTATATTATGGTTTAGTTCATATCCATGTACCGCCATGATTCAAATCTGCTTACTATCATGTCATTAGAATAGATATAGAGCCGACGATTCCCCTCTAGAAAATATCATGCAACGCTTCAAGCGTCCGCTAATGTATCGAAGAAGTAAAAAAAGTCAAAGTTCAAGTTATGTCCGATTTCTGCAATCGTGATAGTCGAAGCCAATTAAAGATAGACAGAAGAGTTTCGCAATTAAAGATTATGGACATGTTTTATTTTGAAGGAATTGCGGCAGACTTGAGACTCGAGCTTCTCATAAACACATACTAAAACAACTAAAAACATTATAGTCGGGCATGGTCAATCTTTAAATACCCTATACCGCTTTGCTTAATCCAGTCGTTCGACTTTATTCGACTTTTCAAAACAAAGCATTATATAAGAAGTGGCCGAACAAGTGGTCAGATCCAAACCATTTCCTAAAGCGTTCATCTTTGGCATAAAAAACGTTAGTGTACCAAGTTTCATCAACATATCTTGATAATTGCGACGTGTACATTGAACGGACAAACGGATAGACAATATTCGCTCGACAAGCAAACGCTCGGTGTAATAAAAGATGGGTCCATATCAAGTCCTTTTCAGTGTTGCACATATTCGGACAAGATTAATACATCCTGTACCGCAAGTGGCGTAGGGTACAAATATATTGAAATTTATTAATCGCCCGATCACAACTTAGTTTCGGTCACTTAGGGCTGTGAAGCTTGTCACTCTGTACTCTATGAATTATTGCGTCTATGCAAAGCCCAGAAGCGAAGTTTTTTGATGATTATTTAATCTTGAAGTTACGGTCAATCCTTGCAAGTATCAGGTATCGGTCAAAGTTTTTTAAAGACTTGATTGACATCAGGATTTTCAAAGCTCGGGAACAAAATTTTTTCAAAATGCTTCCGCTATATATTCCACCCTATGACATTCATATCGTAAATAACACACATTCGAACATTTTTAAGCGGTTGGATTGCTTTTTGAGAAATAAAAGTGAAAATGCGTAGAAAATAGACGCTTTTCTTTCATCTTTAAAATATTATTAACACTAGAACTACCGAGCACGTCATTTTGATTCTTCTCAATTTTCAATCGCAACGGTTATAAAGCATGTAACGTTTCAGAACTTTTTGGGGACATTTATTTATATAAAAGACCTATAATCACTTCACTTTCTCTTAGTTGATCTATTTCTCGAGCTGCCTGCTTGTACCAAAAGGGATCATTTCGGTCTCCTATTTTTGTTGTAAAAATGAAGAGAGCAACCTGAAATTTAGTATAGGCATTCCCCGATCGATTAAATATGTGAGATGAAAAAGTGGGTGCGGTCTGTGGTTGTGCTCGTCTGCAGCATCGAAGAAACCGGAACAACTTCGGAGAAACGATGACATCTTTTTCATATTCTTGTCCATAGCTATCGATTTCGTCCACATATTTCTTAAAACCTATGATCCAAATGTTTGCGGGGATCATTTTCATTGTCAGTCCAAAAATAGTTCCGTTCGTTTCATTTATCAGAGCACAAATTAGGATAAAATTTTAATTCCAATTTATTTCCAATTCATTCCTGATTTATTCTACCATATATTAGCATTTTTTCCATCCAATAGGAAATAAATTCGAAATGAATTGAAGTAAAAGGCAATTAAAATGTTACGCCTAATTGTGTCGATCAAGCAGGAAGATGGATTGGACGAACATTTAGTTAGGTGAGGTTATTTTAGTTTCTAATTTATGATGGGCGGCTTAGTAAATGCCATTTTAATGTGTGTGTGTGTGTGTGTGTGCTTGTCCATATGCCACACATTTCAGGTTTCATTTAGTAACAACTAATGTATAAGGCTTTACACTGTCTAGATAGAACTGTGGGAGAAAAATAGCCACGAACGGGTCTTATGGTGTGGTTTAATCGGGAACCCTGCATGCAGTAAAATGAATGAGACATTTTAACGTAAATCATGCATTTGATAAAATGTGTTTGTGTGTGTGTGTGTGAAAACAATTTAACACTGTAGAAAACTAATTTTCCTAAAATGTTTGCAAAGCAAATAAGGAAGGAATTGCGACGCTTTACCTGTCGTTCTCGTAAAACGCGGCGGGGGATTACAAAAAAGATAAAAAAGATTCCTAAGGAAATATTTCCGGGAAAAAGGGTTAACACAAACATCACAAATGTGGTGGTATTGGTCAGCGCTCATTTAGAAGACCTATACGCTACACTATTGGCAGAAAGCGAAACAGTTTGAATCGTGGCCTTCGCAAAGATAATCACATCAAGTGTATGTAACCACAAAGAAGGGTGGAAGCGTAGTGAATATGTTCGGTGTAAACTTGTTAAAACATTTTTTATAAAATAGTCTTCGAAAGATTATAAATGAAATCTGTGCTAATGAAAAATTCATCATTAATCCAATGTTGCTTAACTTAATTTGAAGAATTCAAGTAAACCGTAAAAATGCATTTTACGTAACTTTATAATAATCGTAGCTGCTTGAAGACTTATCTCAGTATTAGGAAAGGCTAGTGAACGATAGAAAACCTTCGATTTAAGGGTAGAGATAATTTAGATATTGCCGGTCAGTGTGTATCAAAGTTTAAAGAGATAAATAACATTTATGGCACCGCATTATTCTGTGCTGTTTCAACTGGACTAACCTGGATGCTATGGAAATGATTAAATTGACTTGGAATGAAAATACCGTAAGTTACGAGCAAGTTAGAAAATGGTTCTCGAAATTTTCAGTAATAATCATGTATGTCCGTCCGTCTTTCAGCAAAAACAAAAAAAAAAATGACTAAGGAAATAATTTTTAGCTTAGGCTAAGAAGTTTTACGGCGCCCACTATATTGTTGAGACCTGGCTGCCTCCAATTACCACTTATTTAGGTCGGTGCAGCCGTATTTAGCAGTTCAGCAGTACATAGAAGTTGAAGATGTGTGCAATTGGGTCGATTGGGTCAATTTCATCTCCGAATCTGCAAGTTTCTACCGAGTAGACATACATACATAAGTTACCTGATAAATGGCGAAAGACTCGAAAGATAACGATGACGCATATTTCAAAAAACGGAAGGAATTTATTTGTGCATCTATTACTTACGCGATGTTTGCGCGTAGCCTTAAAAGCAAATAAAAGTTATTTTTATCTAATTATTTTTCTTAAAATTAACAAAGCTCTGCGTCGACGTCAATTTGGTAGTTGGTTGGTTAACTTTCGCAATAAATTTAACCTTTAATTTGCGGGAAATTAATGATCAAATATGCTTTTCTCTTCTCTCTAACGGAGAAAACGCTCGCGTATTAATCGAAATGGAATTCTCGTTAAAAATATTGTTTGCATTATATTCGCGTATTCTTGACACATCCGTTCATGATTAAGTTGCTTGATCTACCCTAATAAAGTTTACATTGACGGATCTCATCAATGTTTTTTTTTCTTTTTTTTCTTTTAATTATTACATAAAACGATGCGAACTGCATCGTACCTAGTAATCGTTCGTCAAATGTCTATAAATTATGCCTATTGTTCTTTCCGTTGAAATTATTTAACTGCGATTACGCTCTTCACATACTATATATAATCGGGTTTAATTGCGAGCACATTTATATAATCACTAGAATTTTAAATTGAATTTATTAAGCGCAAAATCCAAAGCTTATGAAGCAAATAAGCCAATAAGCAAATAAGAAAAGATAAATATTATGAAAAAAAAAAAAAAAAATCGAATGAAAACAATGATATGAGCACGAGTGTAAACATGTAATTATGTGTGCATTTATTTAATGTTTAATATATTATGGAAAGTCAAAAAATAAATAAATAAATAAATAAATAAAAAAATATTAAGCTATGGATGATAGTAAAAGAGACGGAGCGAGAGAAAGAATGGATGAAATGAACGCATGAAACTTCATATCTTAAACGCGCAATATTTTTTAGTACTTTGCATACAGTACATATATGCATATATACATATATAATGATATGCATATACTTATATATATATATATATATATAATGTATATGCATAGGGTTAGTAACACCAGTGTTAACGAACATGATTTGCAAAAATTAAAATTCTATTGTTTTAATGCATTATTCACGAAACGTCATAATGTTTTGCTTTGAAGTCATGACGCATCCATTCAATAATTATTGAATGAAACAAAGAAAACGCAAATACAAACAATAATAAGACAACAGACTTTTTAGTATAATGAAACATATGTTCAGTTATTGTTGATTGCATCTTAACTGGTCATGTTCGTTATATTCGTTAACAATGCATTTTATTACACATTATCTCTGAAACCTTTTCTTTCCATACATAAGTAAGCAAAATGCAAAAATTGCTTAACATTTTCTTGTTTCAATTAAATAAAGAATTTCAATAAAAACACAATGATTCACTTCACTTACTGTAACAGGGATCTCGCTGTCAAAGACGTCCTAAAAACCATCAATCAAATACTTCTGTTTATACTCTACACACCACTTGTCGTATAGGATATATCCAGTTTGTGCGGTCGTATGTAACACCCAGAAGGGCTTAACATAAACCCAACATTTTGTTATACGGATCGATTTGCAATCATTTCCTCAATTTTGCGCCTGTCCATCTATTCGTGTGTATTTTGATGAAATTTTCTACGCAACCGTGTATTTTGATTTTGATTGAAAAAAAATGCAAAAAAAAATCGCTTAGTAATAGTATTTCGGCATTCGAAATTAGTGCGCATACTATACCAATTTTTTGATCGCTTTGGATCCCTTGCGATGTAACTGTTCCTACGGAAACTGGATCTTTATATGGTAAAGAGGCCTAATTTCCAGTACTTCTTGATCAAAATTCTTTTATAATAATAATTTCACATAGAAATTGACTCCACAAAATTTGGCCTACGTAGGTCCATTTTTTATCACCCAACCCCTATAAGGTTTCTAATGAAAATTAAGGCTTTATACGCTAAAAAATTCAATTTTGTGATGAAACTTTGTCTGCAAGAAATCAGCGATAGGGAATTTGGATCATATAGATCCATGTATAGGGGTTCTGATCAAAAACAAATTCTTTTAACGTGCGAAAGTTATGCAGCGATTAAGTTAAAAGACTTCAAATACCATCACTCGCCTGAGAATGGGAAAATGCGATCAGGAAAATCAAATAGATTCGTTAATATGCTTAGATTGCTATCAAAATATCTGAGAGATTTTGAAAATTCTATTTCACTCTTTTTAATTATTGTAATTATTTGATCATAAAATTAATTACATATAATTAGCACTAATCTGTGCAAAGATCTAGCTTTTGTAAGCAAAAACAGTTCATGCTTACTGCATGATTATTGCACAACTTTTCATATATATATATATATATATATATGTATCTAGCACAAGCAATTCATAAACGTAAGAAAGTTACACTCGGCATAATACGAATCTTTGTTCTATCTACCTATCTATCTGCCTATCAAGTAGACATGTTTCCACGTGGTCTACTCGATTCATTGATCGCATAATTGTCGAAATTGAATCCTTAACTGATTACTCATTGAGCGAATTCTTTATCGATAAGATTGGATATATATTTTTCAATATTTTCTCATTTAAATTTGGACATATACTACTGTGGGCAGGAAGCAATGAAACAGTGTGTTTTTTTTTAAAGTGCCCACGTTGATATCAATTATGCGAATAGCTGACATAAATTCCGAAATGCATGCCCTGTGCGGTTAGTAGTAGTAGCGTGTTTTTATTTATTTATTTATTTTTCTTAGACAATCTTCTTATCAGCGTTTTTTGAAATGGACAAAGCTCTTGAACAAGAAATTTTCATAGAATTTTGTCAAAAAAATGAATTAAAAGTGTTACCGTTATGAGAGCTTATCGAGATCGCATGTCTTCAAGTGCTACAAATCCTGAGGCCCTGAGGTAGTCGAAGATGACACTCGTTCAGAAAGACCATCAACCTCAACTAATGGTCGGAATGAAAACATCAAAAAAATCAAAGATCGTCAACCGTCGGTTGGCTCAAAGAGCCCTGGTAGAAATTGCTCGTACATCAAGCGGATGACAAACAATTTTGAAGGCTGGTTTGCGTTGATTTGAAAAATAATGTCGTGTGCTACAAGTGAACCAAACATTGTTTAAACACGAAAAAAAGGAAAGGCTCTTATCACTAACTCAACAGGCCACGTGTCTCGACCTTTATGTCAGTTGTTCAACAACAATCGCACCAACTTACTAAAGCAATATGCACATTATAGCGCAAGCGTTTTGAAATAATCTAAAGTACAGCGTCATTACTCTTTGTCCACAATAATGCATGTATACATATATATATATATATATCCAAAATGTCCTCCCACGACGAAATGAAATTATTTTCCGTCTATCGTACAAATATTATTAAGAATATTTTGGTTTTAAGAGAAGCTTTGGGTACTCGTCTTAGGTTAAATGGAATAATCGTAGGGTGAAGTTCAAGTTAGGATTTCATTGTTTAGGCAACACCCACATAAATGTAGAGATCAGAGAGAGAGAGTGAATGAGCGAGAGTGTGTATAGAAAAGGTAGAAATAAATATTTATTACAGCAAGTAGTAGCGGGAGCGCATTTCGATCAATGTAGGTGGTATCATATAGTTACAGGGGATAGATAAAATAATACAAACTAAATGTTCAATCAAAGTGTGAACCAACGACACAGTTACCGTCAAGGAGGAACGCTAGAGAAACGTGATAACTGATTTTTAATCCAAAAATTAGATGATTTCGACTTCAACGCTACGAGCTTTTACAAAGTCTGCCTATGCGAGCTTGCCTACAAACATCACTATCTATCAGTTGGATTTTGTACTTTGGTATTACTTTGGAGCATCGGCCTACTCCCATAAACCACGAACTGTCAAATGATTGTTTTTGCAGATTACTCGATAGATAGATTGATTGAGAAAGGGGTTGAAAATCGATCTTCCAGACTTGAGTTTTTACAGAAATTCAGAGAGCCATTCATTTACCTGAAATCATTTTTAAACAAACAATGGCATGAACCCACATCTGAAAAAAGCGGCATTTAGTTCAGTCTTTATGTCTTTATGTAAAACAAAATTGTTGCTGGCTCGGCATATGCCTTAATATTGCTCGTAGGATGAATGGAAGTCAAATTGAGATTCTATACCTGTTCCAAGACGCACATCACATCTTCTGTTCCCTACCAAGAAAGAATTTCTAGAACAAATTCACACTGACTTCTACGAGGCATATCTGCAAATCTTTTCCGAAGTGAGGGAAACAAAATCATTGCAATTGTTTATATTCTCCTTCTCGCTCTTTCTTTCTCTCTCAGCTTGCGATATTTTATACACAGCTGTATAATATAAACTTATTGATATAAGTTAATCCCTTAAGGTGCGTAAGAGAAGAGGACGGAATGGGTGGGTATAGAAGGCACAGCATACATATTATCATTGTTTTTGTATTCTTTATGGTTTAAAATTTACTTTTCGTTTGTCCAATAAGACCTGAGACATGTCTTAAAAATTTAAATTAATTCAAAAATAATTTTATTTCAATATTTTAAGCATTTAGTAAAACAAACAATAATCGTGTTATAGTTTCGTTGGGCGTTTGAGTGCGTGCACGTGTGTCGCACAGTTAATCTCAGTCAACAGCACTTTCATATAATATTCTTTTCTTCTTCTTCTTTTCTTTAACTTTCTTACATAATGGTTTTAATTATTTTGTTACTTAAATATCAGTTGCTTTGATTTCGATTTTCTATCTTGCAATTCCATGCAATTTT
>CCAG010017989.1:0-12623 GCA_001077435.1 Glossina morsitans morsitans | reverse complement strand
TTTTTTTTTTTTTTTTTTTTTTTTTTTTTTTTTTTTTTTTAATTTAATTTAATTTGAATTTACGCTACTTGAGCAACTCCATTAGGCAAAAACGTGTCCAAGAAGACACATGCAGCCATACGCACACACACACACACACACCCACACACACACATATGCACACTTTTCGAATGCCTTCAACTAATAAGATGATTAACAAAAGCTTTTCAATGTTTACCTTTTTATGTACGTATGGATGTATGTATAAAACTCATTAAAAGAATATACGCTTTTAAAAAAATCCAATTATCAATCAATATATTATTAGAGTAGATGAATATAAATGTAAAAAGGACCTAAAATATATTTCCTCCCTACAATGAGCAACGCATCGTTCGCATTGTTCAGCCATTACTGATAATGCGTTTCATTTAGGCTGACAAAAGACTGACATTTGGGACAAATTGAAATTCTTTTTCCGGATTAGTTCACTTTGCATGCTGCTCATGTTTTCCCCATTAATTCTTAAAGAACTCTTAGTTTAATTCAATTATATTTTTATATAAACGAAAGAAAATTTCAAATAAAAAAAAAAGATAAATAAATAAATAAATAAATAAATTTATATATGTTTCCCAAACACTTGTCACAAATAAATAAAAGCAAATAAATGCAAGAAAAATTGCATTAAATCTGACATGTTGTCTAAAGGTGCTGAAGGAGGTTTACGCAAACATATGCGTGATGACGGCAGCTTACGTATGTATACTCATCGTATTAACGTCAATCTTAGAGAAATCAATTCGATTTGAATTTAGTTTCTCATAAAGTTTATCAATAAACGTCTAAAGAGTTGACAACGGGGGCAAGGTCACGTGTCCTGAAATGCTCTTAGGGATACATACAATCAATGAAAAGCAAGCAATGCCTGCAAGTGATAATTGTTAAATAGAGATGAAGATGAAGAGTACAATGTTCCAATGCTTAGGTTAACTAAACAAAGCAAAAAAAAAAAAAAAACGAACTCCTAAAGAAAAATCTTTAAAGTAAATATTTTCGAAAGCGCACACACACACACACACACACACACACACACACACACACGCGCACATATATGCGGAACATTTTGAAAAAAATGTTTTTTAAAAATCAGCGATGCTTGAAATTTAATTGGACATGAAGCATATTCTCACAGAGATAAAAATGCCAAATATATAGAATAAGTTCGCTCACAGTTATCATCGCACCCACCCTCTTCTTCTCGTCGTCTAAAGTAGTTGTTGTTGCTCTGGTACTTATTGCGTTCGGTTGAAAGCCGAAAGTTATGCACCCTTAGAATAAATAAAAATTAATGCTTAAATAATTCAATTTGCAACTTTATGTTACAAGTTAACGCCTGAGGGTTAAATAAGCCAAACAAACCACATACACACAAGGACACACACGTTAGCTCTCACTCACAAAATTATGCTTGCTTTGCAAGTGAATATTTTTTGTTTTCCTTTTTTGGGTTTTAGAGCTAGCTATACACGTTGGCCACAATATGAAATTAAAGGGAATAAAGAGGAAAAAAAAAAAAAGAATTATTGTTAGTTGGTTTATTGATGTGTTTGCATAATTTACCTGCAAGAGCAAGCGAATCATAGTATAGCAAAAACAACAACAACAACAACAATAATATAATAGTGTTATTAAATTCTCATCTACACAAGTACAATACGTCTTGTTGCTGCTTGCTACGAAAGGATATGTTCGGGATTGTTTTTTTGGTACCTCTATGCAGGCAACCCTTAAACTTGCCACTTGCAACTTGCATTTTGAACCTTGTGTTGTGCGTTTAGCCCGAATCTGTTGCTTCCTCAGAGATCGTAATTCAATTACTGACCACCCAGCCAAGGCAGCCCAAGTAGCCCACTCCCCACGCTCAAGCTCAAGCTTTTAAATACATCTCTGGCCAAATAATTGCACTTTGATGTTGCTACTCTTTCCAGTACTGTGCCAGTGTGCGCTGCTTTTGCCTTTTTTTTCTTTTTTCAACTCTTGCTATTACATATTAACTTTGAGTTTAACATGAAATCTAATTTACCAGAAAAGTTTCATCTCGTTGTTGTTATGTACAATGTATCTGATACTCATTCAAAACAGCCATGCAACATATTTTGACCGCAAGTTAATTGTGTTTAAAGTATTTGCGCCAAGTTCTTGTTTACGTATAATAAAATTACAAAATTTAGAAAATTCACAAATCAAATTACGACTTGCATTAAATAATAAGTGCGCCTTTAACCAGAGACCCTCTTTCCATATTGTCGACGTTGTATTTGTTATAACAACTTCGACCCAAAGTCGACTGGGGGATAAAAAACAAAACTTAGGAGTGCAAAGGACTAATAATATGCAACCACTGTGCACACGCATATACCTTTTACGGTACCTCCTGCACATTATTCGTTTTTTTCATTCTGCACTATCAGCCATGAGTTTTGTATACGTCAGTGACCGACTGACTGTCGACGAAACTCGTTAAACGCACAACAAGTTCCACACAAGTTGAGTTACAAAACGAAATCGCTGGGAGCCCAATAAGAACTGTACAACGAACGAACCGTACGTGCGACTTTGTGAGCGTTTAAATAGTGTGTTATTAGAGGAAATGAGTGAGACGTTGATAGATTCGTTTGCGGTCAAGTAATGAGTCTTGTACACACATACCCGTCCTATGGAAAACCCATTTTTATTAAAAGAGAGACTTGAATACGTGAACCGTAGAAACGAGTTGCTCAACTACAAAGTCGCAGGTGAAAGTCGTATTAAAAGCTTTAACTGCCCGCGACAAACCCAAGCTCATTCTATAAATTTTACTACTATTTTCATTATCATTAGTTGGATCTTTGCAAATAACTTTTTCTGGACAAATATCGTCAATGATTGGGTTGATCAACGGTTGAGCGAATCCAAGGAAACCCAAATATTCAGTAACGCGAATAGTGTCACCGCAGCCACCTAATTCTGAAAGAGGAGACTGACCCTTTAACAATATATGCGAAACAGTTGTAAAAAGAAGAAGAAGAAGTCTGATTTTCAATTTTCACGATCTGCTACTAAATCAATGCACTCGGTGTACTTGTCAATATTTCAAAGGAAAAACTTTCCTATTTAAATGAATGGTCAGGAACTGATGATTCTCATTTAAAAAAAAAAAAAAGAAAAAATATATTTATTAATCTTCCTTTCTAGAACAACAGTTTCATGTGGAACATCCAGTAACTATTCCATTCTGATATTGCGCGTTAAAGCCATTCGGGAAGTCACTATCGTCATTAAGGCAACACAACAGGGAACCGATGTTGAAAAGTACACCCTATTAATAATTTCTAAAATCACCGCAAACTTGATATTACTCAAGATCAGATCAGCAGAAAATGGTAAGAAGCTAATAGTGACCTTTTTTCAGAAACAAAATCATGAAAAGCACTAAAGCACTGTATTATAAGAAGTACAGCTTCTTTTATTCTTTTAACACCTATATCAGTTTGTGGGCCATATTCTACTACTTTCTAGAAGCATGAACATAGTTCTTAAGCTGAAGGTTATGATACAAAGTAGTCATTGAAAGCCATTTTAAAATCTCCAACAACTCCCTGCATGTTAGACCATTTTCAAACAGAAAGCTTGAAGCTAGTTTTCTGAAAGCTCTTCGCGGAAAACGCTGCACATACAAAAGTACGTCCCATTAACTCACCAAATAAAAACTAAGCACAGAAACTGCTTAGAAATTACCGCACAGCTGCTTACAAAAACACATCTCTGAATATATCTACACACTTTCAATATCAACTATATTGCGAAAGTTACGTGAACCGCTACCGGCCACTAACCCATCAAAGTAGATTGCTCCAAATCAAATATATTGATAAACAGTACATAGAGACTTCCGCTCAATTTTTCGTACACATTATGTCGACACATCCGTTTCACATCCGGGGCTTATTCAGACTCGCGATGTTTTAAAACGAACCTTTTATAAGAACCCTACGATGACTAAAAAAAGGAAGGGTATTAAATAAAGGTCGTAGAATGGAAAAGGGAACTCAGACTACATTTTGCTTGCTATTGAAAACGTTTCTTTATAAAAATCACTGGCCCAGTCGATTCACTAAGTTGAGAGCTTATCCACGGTCTAAGCAGCCATAACGAAAAAAACCCGTGTTGATGATTCATCAACTCATGGCTTTTTCCTAATTTTAAAATAAATAAATACTTGATGGTCTGTCGAGTCGCATGTAAACAAACTACAGAAAATAAGTGAAGCACTTTTTTGAAATTAAGTTAAAAAAGTGAACAAAAAAAATAGAAGTGGAGACTTTTAAAGTATGATTTTTTTTTTTTTTAATTTGAATTAAAAATAAAATGCAAAATAAGTGAAAAAATAAATACGAAATTCAAATAAATAATTAAATGTTAGGTAAAAAAAGAAACCGTAAAATCATCTAAAATTCATATACTGAATGTTTGAATATTGGTTGAACATTGCAGGAAGAAAGAAAATTAACAATATATAAAATAAATAATTGAACACACACTTGAAGGAAAGAAAAGCTCACATCATAAATTTTTAATTTAACAAATCATCAAACAAATCAAAAATGTACAAACGAATGGAAGTTTGAAAAATGTATGAAATAAAAAGAAATAATTTATTTTTCATTATACATAGTACGAGGGTACATTACATTTGTGCGGATGTGTGCAACATCCAGAAGGACTTAAGATAGATCTAACTTTTATAATACTGGTCGTTTCAGAGCCGAGTCCGGCAGTCGGTCCATCGGTCCATTGGTCCATCGGCCCGCCTTGCACTCAATATTCAACAATTTGCAGCTCGTAATTTTTACGATATTTTCATGAAATTTGATGGACCGACAAGTTTTGACTATGGTTCGCATCGGACACTTGTTCGACCACTTTTCCGTATAACACCTTGTTATGAATAACTATACGAAATGAATAAGTCTGTGAGACTTGTTCCATTGTAGCGTTTTTATTTCTTTTCACTAAATTGAAAACGTTAAAAGAATAGAAGTAAACTGGAAGGCACGAAACAAATAAAAAAATAAATTGTAATAACGGAACTACTTATAGATCAGAGTCTAAAAGGGTAGTTTGTAAAATGAATCAATCAATCAAGAAACATTGAAACACACTTCACGAGTGTAACGGATAATTAAACTCCATTAGTAGTAGTTTCGACGACAGCAATTTTTTTTCACGCAACACTGACTGACCGTCTGTACATGAGGCAGGAATAGGTTTTACACCAGGGATAACGTCAACTCACAACTAGGGGCAAATAAGGGAAAATAAGAACAGCGTTTTCTCTGCTCGTTAACTGTCGTGCAATGGAATATATGGCAATAAGGAATCCATAAGAACATGCCTGAGATCAGAAGCATTTCTACTTTTCGCTTATTTTCATGAATGAATAAAATCAATACACACACATTGTTAGTTAAGCAGCTTACTTAAGCTAGCTTTTCGACGTCAGTGCGCACAGTTGCGCTTAAAATCGGCAAGCAAGAAACAGTTGTTTGCGACGGGGAAGAGTTGTCCTAGCACTCCTCAAACCGAATTAATGATGGCATCTAAGTGTCATTCCCAGCAGATGTTAACCGATGCGATTCTTATTAAACTTGCTATGGAAAATAAGGAAACTTATGTGCTAGTCCCGATCGACCGACATGTTTCTTGTCAAGCTTACTAGGGAAAATGGCTAAATGTGGGGAAAATGAAACGACATAAGGGCACTGATTGAACAGCTCTACATTTTTGTATACATCACTAGGAAACACGTGACTGGAGTGTTGTTTTGTGACTTTGAATTTAGTGCAGGGATCCGTTTTCCGTCTATCTGTAAGAGGGCATCACGATGCAAACCTACGAAACATGCGAATGGACGAAGTGGTCCCGCAGATTATTCTGATTCTGTTAATTATGAGGCGAACTATAAAGAACTGCACAAATTCATAAGTTATGGGGTGTGTACGACGCAGAATGGCAATCATTTTATGAGGTGAGGTGTGAGGAAAGGTTATAAATTTTATGTTCTTTTAGAAATTTAAATATTAATTATATATGAATAAAAAGTGAAGTTGTGCTTTTTCAAGTATCCTTTTTTCCAAGTATTCTCAAAGCTGTGTACATGAAAATGAATGGGCTTTGTACACGTGTCATTCTAGAACAACGAAACCAATCAAGTGCAGCTTATGTATTAGGTGTACAAATAAATTCTATAAATTGAAATTAGTTACCCCTCATAAAGCGTGTAAGACGCACTCATTTTTCCCGAAAGTTTGACTATACACAGCTTAGATATTGGAGCTTGTACGGTATAAGTATCAGTTGTTTACAAGGTGCCGTCGTCTGGTGGTTCAGATCGATGCAGTCATATCTAGCAGATCCTTAAAGTTGACGGTGTTCGAAATTGAAGCAAAGACTATACCGTCTCGAAAGCACGAACTTCCCACAGCGGGATCATCCGCAAACTGCCCAATAAGAGATAAAAAACCGCAGATAGGACCTTTGAGTTTTGCATCACAAAATGTCTGCGGAGTCTATTTGTGCACTTCATGTTCGTTTTGGTTCGAGAAATCGATAGATGTCGCTGTGTGGCTAACTCCTGTGTTATTGCAGTGATTGTAACCAAAGTTACATATGGCATTTATTTTATCTTTATATATAATTCGATATTATTGAAATGCAACTATTTCCGCTTTTATTCGTTAGCTGACTCGCTATTCTTCGCACAACTATTTAATGTGCATTTTGAATTTTAAGTTAAAAATTAGTGTTTGGTGTCATTATTGGAACTATTATAATAGAAAAATGCGGTGAAGAGGAAGACTAAACATCGGTTCACGAAACAAAGTTACTCAACAACGACGAAACATACAAACAAATGGATCTGCCGAACAACATGCACATCCACATGGATTAAGAACATAGGCAGGGACGCACAATCGCTTGCAGGCCGATTAGGGAGGAGAGAGTGGCCAACAAAATGAAGCAATGATATCAAGAAGCTCGCAGTTACGTGCATGTAAAAGTGAAAGTCATCGGCAAGCACGATTTTCAAACTCGGCCAATACTGTCGCTTCAAGTTTCCGGATCAAATCTTGAGTACCGATATTTTTCGGCTGGACATTTGTATGAAGCCCACTTGTTACACGTGTTAGGAAAATATCAGAACTATTTGTATATGCGTGAGAGGGAAAAACGAAAAGTATTGTACACTATTGTCCTGTCCGGCTCCCTCTCTTTTCTTGACCTTGTCTGAATTGAAACTCTGCGGGTCACCTTAGTACAATAATAATAATAATAGTCTCTATCAGAATTGCCTTAGTCTATTGAAAAGAAGATTTCCCGCAATGCCAGCATGCAAAACTGTTTCAATGTTTCACCTGACCGTACCATAAAACAAAGGCGTGTAAGAAAACGCTAAAGCATACATCAAAACAGAATATAAAATTCGTAGCTTATTTTGACAAGTTTGTAAGCAAAGGCGAAAGCATTAAATGGTGCTCTTCAAGGAAAGAAGTCGAACAACCGTGCTCGTGCATTCAGTAAAGTGAAAGGTTGTAAGATGATAAACCAATGCTTTCTGTAAATAACTTCCTTTAACTTTGTAAGTAACTTTCGATAAATAAATTTCCTAATTTTGCAAATAAAATCCTACGCCATTTAAAATCCAATGGTGAAAAAGGAAAGGATATTATGAGTAGCACACAAAAAGAAAGCAAGTTTATGCAACAAAATGGTTAACTCATGTCAATAATGGTCATAAGTAAGGAGCAGCATTTAGTTTAGCATATAACTTGTGGAAGCCGGAAGATCAATTCTTTTAATAATAAATTAACACAAAGCACTTTGCTGTAAACGAAAAGTCAGTGCTTCCTTCCATAGAAAGGCAAACAAATAGAAACGAAATTAATCATAAACGATGTATATAATGAGAAATTCTCAAGGCAACATAGATATATAACAAGATAATTAATTGAATTTAGTGAATATTTGTGAAAACTTCACCCACTTCTGCTATCTCTTATAAAGTTGTGTGCTCCACCTAATAGCAGGCAACAATTCGACAGTTGAGCGGAGCATGGCTATATCGGTGGAAAGTCGTGTTTGTGTGCGGCGAAGATTAGAATTTTCCTCTTCGAAAAATTTTATATATCATTGATGCCTATGTGTGCCTCATCTTTCCTGATCTTATCCGGTTTATCTAAGATACGCCTGCTTTATAGCTGTAATATGATAAGATTCAACATCCATTTCTGATACACGTTGTAGAGAATTCAGTTTGTTATATAACAGGAGGTTCGGTAAAGTTAAACTAATTATCTAAGTCACAAATCTAAGTGGAAAACTAATTGAATTCGATCAGCACACGGGTCAACACTGTCGCAAGCACAATGTACAATGAGACTGACAGGGGCAAATGGAACGTCCTTTCCTCCTTAAACTATTGGCGAGATTCTATGTTAACCGGCCGTCTAACAATCACATGTTTCGATCGTTTAGTTTAATCTATTTCCTATCTGTCATCTGGGGGCGTGCCTTTGGGGGTCTTCCTGCGCGGGTTGCTGCGGATAGAATTTTACTGATGAACGATATTACATTTCCGTTTCCCTCTACATTTCGGTTCGAACTTAGCTGGCGTTGCTAATGGTTTAATGAAACCAGCAAATCCGGACTTGTGGCGCTCTGTTACTTACCTCTCAAAATAGATTGCAAAATATGTGAGACTAATTGTAAGATCAGCACGAACTTGCGGCTTTCGTCCTCGCAACACGTAGTGCTTCTTCCTTACTTATTGCCGAATATTGCAAACGATCTGATCAAATTCATATATCAAAACTATGCGTTTATTAGTGCAGTAAATCAAAATAAAGTACTATTTGAAGTAATCTGTGTGCGTATGTGAGCTTTTCTTATATTGGTCAATATACCATTGAGCATAGCATAGAATTCTTTCAAGCTGACAATTACGATTTAATGAAGTTTATTTTTGCATTTCGCTTAATTATTTCTTAATCATTAAATTGCTGCTATAGAGTCCAATAATAAGAATAACGGTAACGCAATCGCTCGTTTTAATGACTCTAAAGCTCGTTAGTTATAATAAAAACGAAAGAAAAAAAATTCGTATCCAGAAACAGGCACATACATACGTGTACATATATATATATATATATATATATATATATCATCATCATCTTAATTATTTTAATAACCATCATAATTTGTAATTAAAACTCAAAATATAAAAAATAAAAATATAAAATAATAAGGAACACATGTATATGCTTAATGATTTACAACAACAAAAACTACAACAACACAACGGAGCATACGAAGCTGAACAAATTTATTCTTATATTTATAACATAGCGTCCTTCCCTTCCCTTCCCTTCCCTTCCTATGCAACAGATTCACAGCTAAAACCCCGGTTGGCTATTCACCCACTCATGCTCGGCGTCCTATTTGTCATTAGACTTCATTAAGAGAGTGTTGGCTAAAATGGTGCAGCAGATGCTACCGTTAATTGTAAAGCTGTTGAATGCGTGTAGGTATATATTGCATATGTATGGGTGTGCGTATGTGTGCATGTGTAGCTTTCTTTTTTTGTTTTTCACTTGTACACCATACGCCCAAGTGTACTCGCGTACTCAAGAAGCCAAACGAAACAGTTAAGTGTTGTTACATTTAATAAGTACTGCAGTTATGTTTGAGTTCGTTCTGACTGTGCGATGTAGTGCTATTGTTTACCATCAATGGTAGCATAGTCACTAAGTTTAGATGCGTCCGTAATTAAAAAGTCATGTAAGCTATAAAGGCGGCCAAGCACACACACAATCAACGCTCGGTTTCTAGCATCTAGCATCTCATTAATTTGGCAGTTAATTGCAATTATTACACGTACATTCATATACACACATATATACACATATAGACACATAAACACACACACACACACACACACATGCACATGCACGTACATGGCCAAATGGAGGGAGCAACATCTTAACAATTGTAATAATCGTTCCGTCTAAGGCATTTGCTTATTTGCTTGTTCACGGCCAAAGGCATTTGTATGTGTACAAGTGTTTATTCCCACATTAGTAATTAAGAAATTGCTTCATAACGTGCCCACATATCCACTCCCGTGCAAGATAACAATGACAGGTATAACAACAACAACAACAACATCAACATCAAATAGGAAATGCATTTTGACAAAATACTCATATATACCTGCATACCCTAACCACTTTAGCGAACGATTACAAGAAAAAAATAATAAAAAAAAAAAGTGCTTGGGAAGAATCATTGTTTGGCGTCAAAAGATGTTGGCTTCGGTATTTGGTGTGTTTTCAGTTTCGGTTTAACGAGATAACAATAGGATTTCTATTAAAACATTTCTCATCTATTCATTAATGGCTTTCTTGCTTTCTAGTGTTCTTACTGCTACTGCTACTGCTACTGCTACTGCTACTGTCGCTGCCGCTGCTATTACGTAAGAAACGCATAATATTGCAAATGCTTTAATTGTTGTTTTTTATTGTTAATTTTCACTTTACACATTAGCATTGTTTTTTATTATTATTTAATGGCTAAACGTTAAATTCGCAATCCGGACGTCAAGTGTAAAAGCATTTTCAAAAGAAGAAAAAACAACAAAACATTAACTGCAACGCTAACAAAATGAATGAAAAATTGTACACATCCGCCCCATATACCTGTAAGCTGTAATTCAAATGCGGTAATAAAAATCCTTCCAATTCCAAGCGTATAATACCGCTTTTGCTTTACACTAAAAAAAATTATTTTTTTTAAATGAATTTTTTCACATTTACCTTAAGTTAAATAAATAAGAAAGCTGTTAGTTTTAGTTTTGCTCTTTGCAGCCATCTTTTTAAGGTTTTTCTTAATTCTGCGGCTTTACATAAAATAAATGAAACCAACAACGAATACGTCTTCGTTACGTTTATAAATTTCGGCGGTGTCATTTACGTATCCTTCTTAATTGTAGGCATCAACAACGCCTACACTTGCGTACAAGGTATATATACGAAATCATATAAAAATGACACATTTTCGAGCCAATTTTGACAACTCAACTCTGCTAACGAAAGAACGTAAAGTTAAGTCCAGATATATATATATATATATATATATATATATATATGTCTATGATGAACCATTCAGCGTGGTGGTGTTCAGAAAGAATTAAGGAGAGAGAGAGAGGTAGATAGTGCTTGCAAAGTGGGACGAGGGTAGCCGAGCGACAAGTGTTACGCCTTTATAGACGAAGTAGTCACAATATAGTTAATGTCATAGTTAAAGTCTTACCTACCACAGTGGGGATTGAAGCCAGAGCAAGTCTGAGATGCAAAAGAGTCTGAATGGCAGGTTATTTTCCTATACCATGGCATATTATCTCTTGTTTATCAGGCGCAGAGTCCATCTAGAGTTGAGCTAAAACAACTAAAACCTCTATAATGGGCCACGGCCTACCATTAAATGTTCTACATCTTCTCATACTTCGCTTAATGCTGCCATTCATATAACGACTTTTCAAAAAAGTGGTCTGATCCTGACCATATTCAAAGGCGTTTGTGCTTGGGCCAAGACACTCAAATCAATCATCAAAAATTGCGACCCATACGATGAAAACAAGAAAACAAGACGGGGGAACAAGATTCAGTCGGTATAGAAAGCGATTGTGAAGCGGTCTACTAAAAGGTGGGCCCATCTCAAGTTCTTCTCGGTGTTGTTTATATCCCCAGAAACTTTGTACCGAATGCGATGTAAGCCATGAAGAGATTCGGAAGCAAAAATTGCATATTTTTGTGTACATTTATCATGTGTTTAGAGGCTTGATACTTTTAAATATTTGTTTTCTATTATCTTTTTCTTCTTCTTCATTTTTCTAGGATTCTTTTAAATCAGCCAGAGTTTGCAAATCTCTTCTAGTAATTGACTCAACGCACTGAGTCTGAGCATATTCATACCCTAACGTAGATAACAGCCACACCTGGAGAAATCATTCGCAATCTGAGCGTATAAGGCACATGCCGCCTCATTAGCTTATTGTATCGAAAATAATCAAACAAAAAAACAAAAGTTCGGACCTATGAGACCTATAAGAGGGCATTTTGAAGCCAGTAACAGTAAGTAAGTTATGTTCGAATACTTTACATACCTGTATGAAAAAGAGCCTGACCTTAAAATGTCCTTTTTGGCTGCATCGAGTACCACGATGCCCATCACTTGCTCTCCAAAAAAATTGAACAAGAGATGAAAAACCGAAAGATGTTTAGAGCATAATATGGAATTTAAACGAGAGATGACAAGAGAGAGAACAAGAGATGAAAAAGCGGAAGATGTTTACAGCATAATACGGAATCGAAAGCGAATAATCTAAAAGGTAAATGTGCGTAAAATAGGGGGGGCGTGAAATAGATGCCTTTTTTATTGCTAATTATGATTTGGTGTTTTGTAATAAAGGGACGTTGAAATATAGCGAAAACTAAAATATGAGAAAAAATTGATGGTAAGTGTTGCACTGCACATGTGATAGTACG
>CCAG010017987.1:0-12943 GCA_001077435.1 Glossina morsitans morsitans | reverse complement strand
TTTTTTTTTTTTCTCATCAAATATGAGGGGATCGAAAAAATATGATGAAAAGAATGCACATAATATTTGTAGGTGTTACCCTTAAAGAGACAGTCTAATATGAGCTGTGAAGGGGAGGAATGCTTTGGAAGAACTAAAGATTTTAAATCGTTGTTACCGGTTAGGTAAAATTTAATTTTCCATTCGAAAAAAAGAGAAATCTTTCTGTACAAAATATTCTTGCTGCCAAATAAAATAAAAAAAGAACAAAGCTTCGTTCGTTAAAAATGGATTTTTCCCTCGTGATTTAAAATTGAAAGACTAAAATTAGAGCTACCGCCGCACGGGTCAATGTGTTTCTTTTGAAATGTTGAGAGATTAAGAAAACATGCTTATAAAGCGAATTCTAAGTTTTATGTGTACGAAGAGACGTTTCAACATTCATAATAAGATTTCCTTTACCCGGTCTGGCCATTTTGATCCATAAACATTGTTGAATCACTGTATCAAAAAGGTGCCGTAATAGGTACAGGGAAAAACTCGTATTGTCATTCGAATATGCAGGACAAAGACAAGCAAAAAGATTCATAAAATTTTCCGGCATAGCACACAAAGTACTGGTACACGCTTGGTCACAGGCTTCTTTCTACACGGCCCACAATTTCTTTCGCTACCACCACCTAAACAACATGTTATGGAGGATACCCAGATTCCGCCAAGAGGCAAGCGCGAACGTTCCATCACATTCTATGTGAATATTATTCTGTCTATAGAATCAGAAACCAAGTGTTTGGCAAGCACTTTATAATGCTGAACACGATATGTCCGCTGCAAAAAAAAGAAGTTGGAAGGGTCGGAGGTTAGGAGCACGCCAAGTATATTAAATCTTTTAAGTAGCGGTACGGATTGCTCACACAATTAATAATAACAAAAAAAAATTGTGGAATCACTATAGACGCTGAGATTTCATACAAAGATTTCTTGATCGATTAGGAATATAAACCAAAAGAGACGGGCGGAATATGTCAATACGTAGAGTGTACTGAACAAATCTCGGAAAAACAACGACATCTTTTTCGTATTTTTTAGTCAAACCCACTTGCATGTTATGTACATCCGCACAAAAATACTACAACTGCTAGGCTGCACATCGACGAATGACATAGTCATAGTAGTATTGCAAAAATTTGCAATAAATATTTACTATGAACCTTTAGAGCAACAATGGGACAAATATTTTCAAGATCTAAGGAAGCTATAATCTGATCAAGAGTAAATATATATTTATAGAATCCCCTCTGCGTTAAATGTAAATTTAATGTAAATTTTTCTTATTTAGTTTATGGTATAAAAATGGCAGAATTTTGAAGAATTGTTCCAAGGAGTGTAAGGAAATTGTCAGGAAATCTTTCGTTCACGTTAAGGATGAATTTATTACATTTTCGTGCGGTCTGTCTCTGCTTTGAATGAAGAAGATAAGGTGCGTGCGTTTCCCTTTCTTACAACTTTTATAGCCGCAAGGATACTTTTTTTCTGCCTCGCAGTTTATCGTTTGAATAAAGAGCAAATAATTGCTAGACACAGTGGATTTTATTATGATGGGGTGATTACAAGTAGGACACATAGCGGAACGTAAAAAGGATGCGAGATTCAGGTCATTTCAGTTAAATATTTATATTTTAATAAAACCAAAGTTAATTAAGTCGTTATACTTATAATAGTAGTACACATACAGATGGGTGTTGCATAAATGTTTGCTATCATAACAATAAGCAGACACAAGTGTCATATTATTGCGTGCTAATAGAATAATATTTTTATATCTTTATTGTTTTATCCCCGCCCGCGGATAATCTGTTATTAGTGGATACTACTTTTTGTTTCTTTTGAAATTACAACAAGAGTCGAATAAATTGTTTATTTAATTGTTCGCCTGCCAGAACACAGACACATATGCTTTAATTCTCATCAATGTAAATATGTGCAAAAATGCAAGCAAAACACATATTGACGTTCACAAACACACACACACACACACACACACGCCCAAGTATATACTCACGCACAAACAAACACACATAAACATCTGTTTACTAATGGAGTCATATATGCATGCATGCATGCATGCCTACATATACATGCATATATAAATACATACATACATACATACATACATACATCAATGTATATGTATAAAAACAATATGTTCGGTTGCCTTTGATATGTTTAATAGATTTTGTTGTTGTTCGCCCCGGTCATAATTGCCTTGACACAATGTCATATGTACAATAGTCGTACATTCAATAGCGACTGTCAGCTTGTGTTAAACATCAATTATTAACTCTTTCTCTTGCTCTTCTCCCACGCAGTGCGGTCGTACAGTTGGTTGGTCGGTTGGTCGGTCGGTCGGTCGGTCGGTCGGTCGGTCTCTTTATTCTGATGTTGCTTTTCGTTTTTGCTTTGTTTTTTCCTGAATATTTTTTGTGAATTTCCTCGTAAACCTGTATATGAATTGTAAACGATAGCCCAAAGGCCTTTGTAGCGAAAATTAAATATTATACATGCATAAGATACATGCACGTACATACACACGGGCAAACTAAAGTGCATAACAACGCATATACATACACACATCATGAACATATTATACGCACTTCCATTTATAAATAAATGGAATTTTTAATTACACAATGTGCGATTATTTTATGAATTTGCATAAAATTTGTTTGTATTTTACAACGGCATCGACAGAAGCAACAGAAACGACAGAATGGTTTGGTTGACTGTAAAAACCGTTTAATTTTCATTATATTCAACTTTTCAATTTTTTTTTTTTCAAACGTATTTTTTCCTTTTTCGCTTGTTTATATAACGAAACAACAAAAGTTTGTGTAAACGAATATGCGCGGTATTCGATGCATTGTTACGTTTATGCCTTTTCTATGCTATTGTTCTTTTTTTTTTCTTCTTCTCAATTTTTATGTACAGAATTCTATTGATACGCCACCAACATATGCGTTGTTAGTCCGTGCATAAATTGGGGTATGTGTGTGAAAAAAGTTGGCTTACAAAAGCGCATAGCGGAGTCGTTCAGGTACAAAACATAATACAGACATCTCCATGTAATGTATATATATATATATATATATACATATATATACGAGCTTATTTATAGGCACAAATTGTTTATTAATCCGGGAATGCAGCAGCATGTTGCGCGTATACTCGTTCGCTTTATACACCTGGTTCTTAGTAATATAAACGCATCGCACACATAAAACCCACAAGAGAGATAGAGAGAGAGAAAGAGATGGCAACAATGAGTTTTTGCTCAATTGAATTTAAAATTTATTTATTGATGCTGTTGCCGCTGCTGTTGTTTGTTTTGTTGTTTATAAAATATTTAATCAATTTGCATATATTAAATATAAATATTACGAGAAGCAAAAAAAAAAAAAAAAAATAGAAATTTTCAACTCGCCTACACGAACTTATTTACGCGTACCTGTGTAATATATAAATAACTGCATTTACATATTCATCTATTATCACAACTTGCATTAAATGACAATCATACGCTTCGCTACACACTTGCACAGGCTTGCGTGCGTGTGCATTTATTAAATAGTCTAAAAAGTATTAAGCCTTCAGAAGTTCTTCATATAATGATCGTACAATCAGGAGTCGTGTACGCTTAAGCTTGGAAACAACACTTCACACATATTCACTATTGAGCTCAATATTTTCTAGACAATTTGTTACATTTGTGGGCTTTTACCCTAACATGTTTACAAAATCAATTACGTACATATTCATGTGTAACTTACAGTTATTTATCTGTTACGTAATAAGAAACGTATTTACTTGCAAATTGACTTATACACATCTACACAACTACACAAACATATATTTAATAAGATTATTTCTTGTTTATTATCATTAATTTGCGCAAAGAGATAAGTGTTTTTTTTTTTTTCTTTATTATAAGTTAAGCTGGATTCATTACTGACAATATTGATCCAGTAGCGTATAATTTAAATTTATGACCACCAGACCATCAAAACCACCAAACCATCGACAATCTCAAAAGCCATGACAACAAAAGAAGCAAACAAAAAAAAAAAAAGAAAAAAATTAATAGCTTGAGTTGCTCTTTCCTTTTTTTATTGACCATTACATTAAGTAACAATAAACAAGTAGAAGACAACGTTTCTTTTAATGATCATCATCATTATCGTTAGTGTTGCTGTCGATGTCAAAGTAAAGGTAATTGATAGGAAAAGCATTAAAACAACAAAAAAATAAATAAATAAATGGTTTTACTGGATTATAAGCAGTTTTACTTTAGGACGAATTTTTGATACCCAACGCAACTAACTGCGATATTATCTGGTAACGAGAATTCTTCTTATGTCTTATAACAAATGCAAGACGGCGTATGAGTTACTTTAGGAGTTTCTCATGGCGTATGAATTAATCATTGAAAACATTGTTGTAGGCTTTCATCGGTATACATATGTATAACGTCATCATGAATTTTTTGCGCAATAGGTTCACTAAATTGAATTTCATTTGATCTCCAACGCAAGTGTTCCTCAAAAAATGATTGCAATGCTTCAAAATGATGACGAATACATGATTGAATAACAATTATCTTCAGCATTTGTTAAAAGGCCGTGGGCACGGCGGTGACGAGGCAGAATTATAAGAAGTATGCAAGAAGAAAGTATTTACGGGCGTTGGAGTTGAAACTGAAAACTCTTGGAACAGTAGGAAAGGTGATGCCCTGTTCCTAAGAGGCCCGCTGCGGTTAAAGAAAGACGAGCCGGGGCAGCGTACTGCGCGTGATGCTGGAAACTCCAGTACGATTGGGAAAGTCGAGTAGTTTTATTAAGGGACTTATTAAGGGATTGTGAAATATTTGCCCTGGATATCATTACAGGGAAGCACAACAGCCTATACATTACATCGACGCTTAAGGGCACCGAGTGTGTGTTTGACGCACTCTCGTCGACCGTGAGTGTTTACTAAAGCTCGTCGCTGCACGTAGTCGAGGATCTCCAGGAAAGATCTGGCTGCTTCGACTCACACACGCGAATTGTGTTCAAATATTTGGCCGACAATACCTAATGGGGATGATCGGATATTTTTGTCCTCTGTAAAATGATTAGGCTCTTGACTGCATATTTCGAGCAGGAGGTGTAAGCACTGAACTTAACGTTAGAAAAAATGAATAAGAAATTTATGCATATATAGTACAAGCTGCTAAAAGCTTAAAAAGAGAGATGATGTTTTTCTACTGGTAACACGAAAGCGATGATCTACTATTTCAGGAAGCATCGAAGAGGCCTCATTAGACTCTTGAATATAACTTTGCTGTGGAAAAAGCCACTGTTTGGACTCAAACAACAAACAACGAATATAGTAAATACTCACTTACCCCAATTTGTAATTAATTAATAAAATATACTCGAGCAGTGATATTGTTGTTAATGATGCTAATGCAAGGTATATAAAAAGAAAAAAAACACTACTTTGCTATATGTACTTTGGGTTGTAAGACAACGAACATAAACATTTTAAACCCGAAATCGGCCACTAAACAAACAACCACCAACCACCAACGAAAGCTAAAGCCATGAAAAACAACAGTGATTATGAGGGCAGCAAAAACTCGTTCAACAAATACCCACATATGGCAATAAAGCAAAGGTTTTTGTGCTTATCTTTTTTTATGTTGTTTTTTTTTTTTTTTCTTTTTTCAAAAAACCACAATGTGTTGCATTGTGTAAATGCAACACAACACAAATACATGCCGCAGAATATACACAACAGCGTTAAGTAAATTTTGTATGAATTGCAGCAATATGTTGATACCATGCCAACTACACACGCACTACATTTGTGTGTGCGTGTGTGCGTCGTACGCTGTGTTCCTGTAGACAAACATTTTTATTACATTAAAATGAAATTTGTTGCATGTCGTCAAAACTTTTTTTTTATACACACATTTTGGCTTCGGCAGCGTTGTAAACTCTGCAAAAATACGAGGGTAACAAGAACTGTATGCACTTATATATGGTTGGTTGGTGCTTGGACTCGTTATTTGTCGATTTTTATGCGAGAGCCTCGTCGTTCGGGTTACTTGTAAAATTCAAAAGTTGTATTTACAGAAGTGGCCACAACACATGTTGACAATTTGTTGTCATGTGCAGCCAGCACATAATTTTCATATGTGCGCGCTTCAAGGATATACCGACGAACGACATACGGACGTGTTTTAAAGCTATTGTTATATATCGTTTCAGCAATGATTGTGTTGTATTGGTGCTTCAATTGCATGATGAAAAAGGAAAAATATCAACACGTAACTCACGGTCAATAAAAGAAACCCGCAACAAATTTGTTTGGTTTTACGAGGAGCTCAGTCTACTTTTTTTTTATAGCAAAATGAAAATAGTCACAGGACTACTGCAAATAAACCGAAAACCATTCATTGAAATCGGTTACAATAGCTTTACTTCCCTTTGTCAGGAGGCAGTTCTTTATTAGAGTACTTCACGGAAGTTGAAGGTGAGACTTAAAACCAAATATTTTCGATACATATTCACATCGAGGGCAAAACTTAAATGCGAGTTACGCGTCTGCTTTTTTACTTAGCCATTAATAGAAAAAATACGTACGAAAAGAATCTTTAATTTATTGAAATGGGAGGATGGCATATATATGCCGGATATATGTATGACCATTTGGCGTTACTGGCTACGAGTGGGGCAACTCCAACGTAGACCCTGATAGTTACCATTAATATGAGTAACATGTGAATGTGAAGCGATGTTCTTTTTTCTTATTCGTTAAAATTTTCTATAGACCACACATTGAGCAAACGTGAAGAACGCATTAGTAATTTTGTAAAAATTTTTTCCTTGACCAGAAGCACTGACACACTTTTTCTCGCGTAATCGAGGTCGTTTCTTTTGAAGAATACTTAATTTTGTTACTTAAGAAGTGAATTCCTGGCCAATCACGATTCCTTCTTACACAGAGCAATTTTCAATTGGCTCGTAGCAGCATAAGTTTTAGGCTCTGGGTTGAGATTTGTTTTTCCTTTTTTGTAGATTTATACCTTTTCTTGGAATGTTTGACGACGAGTGAAAGTATAAAGAGAGAGCCTTACGTAGTATATATAAAAATTATATAGTTCTGAGTATTAGTGAATGGAAAAGAACTACTAAATCTCTACAATTAAGGAACGAATTCGATAACGTTTTTACGACAGAGCCAACTCTTAAAGCGTCATTAGCAGGGCTAGAATGATCTTCCTATTTAACCCTTATCACGATGGGTCAGCTTATGCGATGATTGTGATTTCTTTATCGCAATCGTGTACACCGACCGCCCTGTTGCTTACCGCCACTGCAAGTAAACATTTGACTATGAGAAGTGAACGTCTAAAAGCTGACTGAGGCGTAAGACTACCGAAGACATGATTAAAGTAAAAAAGAGAAGAAGAAAAACAAAACTGATACATAAGTCCATAAGATCATAAACGACGCTGCACTAAGCCAGCTAAAGCTTAGAAATAATATTTTATCGCTTAATCAGTATGCACGGATGTGTAATTGTGGTATAAATCAGTAAATTAAAATTCATAACTGCTGATGGCAAAATGTGAAGCTCAATTCACACATTCGATCAATTACAATAACTAGAGTTTTATGCACACAACCGAGTAAATGTTTTCTTTTATTAAAGTATACGAGAAATGATTGAGTATAACCGCCATTAAATCATGTTAAACTATATAAACTGGGACTGCTATGGGAAACGTTACGTTGAACTTTTTTCCGTATAAGTGTAGTATAATGCTACGGTTGAATGTAAATGCACTAGCACTGCACTGCATACAATATCAATACCAATACCAGCCGAAGACTTTATCTCACCTAAGCAAACGGTTATAATCGATAAATTCACTTGTGTACTATAATGGAAAGAATGCAGGGTTGCACCGTACGGTAATGGAATTAAACTAGTTGTAAAGGTATTCTATTCTTACTTTAAAAACACAAACTGATAGCGAAAGTATACTAAATTCGGCTTTGTATTTGTTTTGATTAGCAGATGACTTCCATATAGTTTTGTTCATATTTCCCATGCGACCACTCATTAATTTTTAGTACACTCGGGCCGATGTCGAGCAAGCTCGACTGTAATGTATTACTCGACATCAATTTTACGACTGAAAAGATCTCTCATTCGATTGTAAAGAAAAAAAATGCATAGCAGTAAACTATCTACTCTATAGAGAACCATAGACTTTGCCTCGAGTGGAAATGTTTGGTAAGTCTGTAGATATGTAACGTAATATGCTTTCCCATACCAATATCGGGCATAGCTGAGTCGAGTAAAACTATCTTCCAGTCGTAATAATGCTAACACGATGTTTGTGATAGAAGTGGCTAGGAAGTAGCAACAAATCTCTCCTTTTTTCGTTACCAATAAGTAAAGCATTTGTTAATCGAACAAACGAGAAAAGAGCATAAAACATTCTTAGCAATGATATTTTTATAGCACCAACGACCAGACCATGCCAGACTGAAAAGAATACAATGGACTATGGATGGCATAAAACAAGCATGCATACCAAACAAACAACCAACCAACCAACCAACCAACCAAATGACCAAATGTTAGCAGCAATGCAAAAACGAGTTACGTACTACACAGGACACCAAATGTATAGCAGCAATAGCAACAGTAGTTTGTTGCTTTTTAATTAATAGAAAAGTCCTTTGTAAAGTAATAAATAAATATTATGTTTTGCGGTTACAAAAACTCATAGAGACACAAACAAAGACACGCTTACAATTTCCATCAATTCCATGGAGCATTGAGTGGGACACAATAATAAATAAAAAAAAAAAAAAAAAAAAAAACAAGGCATAGAGCGTAATATGGCAAAAGCACACAGTCATTGTAAACAAACGACCGCAGGTGAAATTAAAAAATACTCACAAAGAGTGTGAGAATCGGCTGTTGTGCCACATGACAGCACCGCAAATGAAATTGTAAAACTGTAAACGTAACGTCGATGGGAATAAAAGTCATAATGCTTTTGCTAAATCATGTCTGTCCCTCCTTCACCCCTAATGCCAAAGACGATGTTATCTAATCACATATTTAAACGAAACATAATAATGTAATATTATTAATAAAAATCGCATTCAATCAATTAATTGCATCTCAGGTTGTGGCCTTTCATAATTGACGGTGGTGGGATACGAGAAGAAAGGTATCTGAAATTTCTTATAAAATTTTAAATACAATATGGCATAGACGAAAATATACTAAAATCTTATTCAAGGCATGTGTGGTTATAGCACTTTTTAAATCCATTCTAACTCTAAGCGTTCTGATCTCTTTCTTGTGTGAACAGACACGTGGGTTAAGAATAGTTTACGCGAATTTCAAATCAATGGGAATAATACTCTATGACAAAACTTCTTTGGGTAACTCCGGTCATTAGGCTCAGCTGGCTGGCAACCTCAGAAGCAAACCTATTTAAGAATGTTTTGGGCAGAAATTAAACCACTCGGCTTTGGTCGATTCTTTGACAACCAGCCTTCTGTGCATTCGAAGACTGCTTTTGTTTTTTTTAAATAGTCGTTCGTATCTTTTATTATACTGTGGCCGTTTCCTTTGACGCATTTCGCCGATTCTCAGCACCAAAGAATTTATGTAACAACTTGCAAGGCTTTTGCTGAATTTGAAGGCGATATTTTTCTTTTGCGATCAGGAGGACATTTACCACAGACATTCGACAGGCATTTGCTTTAGTGGCGGGTATAAAAAGATCTGGAAACATAGCTGGCTAAAGACATTCCATTTATATGGTGTTTTTTCAAAGTGGCTTGCGTGGGCAAACATTTTTAATTTATATAAAAAAAAAAACTTATTAACCCGCGGGATGTCACCACAAACGAAAGTGGACACACGACAGTTTTCCGAAAATGATGCCATCCGTTCGAAAGGATTACACAATTTTCACTGCAACAATAAACCAAGTATAACACAATTTAAAATGTCCTTTAAAATTGCAAAGTTATTATAAAATAAGAGGATATGAGGATAAAAAGATGATGAGAGATTTAAAAGGATAATATTATTGGCATGACCTTGGAAAACCAACACATAATTCTGAAACATTTTGGAAATATTTTTGTAATCACATCACCATTGGGTTATTTAATTGATCCTAAGAAATATTGTAGGATCTTTATAAGGATCACCTCTGTTGCGGCCAGAACACAGTACAATTTTTTCATTGGTTTGTTTAATAGTCCCCGCGGTGGAATATCATATTTCAAGGGTTTCAGACTAACTTATTACTAATTGTGTGTGTGTGGGTTATATATAACCCTATATATCTGTTGTGAGCATTCCGCTGGTGGCAAACAATAAAAAAGAAAGATACTTCTCCGCAAGTTGTTTTGCCCCAATTTTATAACTCTCTTGGCGACAATGAGAATGCCAACCAGTTGAGGCGTATTTTCATTATTACACACAACGGATGTGACAAACCTGGGATTCACGCACTTATTCTTCGCTCACGAGAAAAAATGTAACCGTTAGTAGTTCAGTCCCTGAGGAGAAAAATATTTTAAATTTAATAAAACAATTTTTCAGCAGCTAAAAAACGCTATTTGTCAACTCCGAAGGAAACTTATTTGGAGAATGCTTAAAAGTCGTACTTAAATCAAACCCTAAACCAATTTTCCTCATTTATTTTACTTCCTTGTTTACTTACACTGTTTTTTCCTTGTTTCCCCGCTATTTGTATATAATTATATTATCCCTAGCAAAGCATACTGAAAATTCCATTATAAAATCATTTCGCAAATGGGGAGGAGAAAAGGGCAAGCACCAATTAAACGTAGACCTCGCCTCAAATTATTTCATTGATTTAGTCATTTGTTGGCCATCTTTGAATATTTAATGCTTATTAAAAATTGTTTGGCTTTGTAATCGTTGGGCATATAAATGTGATTGAAAATGTAAAGAAAGAGAAACGGGGGAAAAAAAAAAGAGAAAAGCAGCAAAAGCGATTCATTTGTATCACATGCGTGACATTCCGGCAGCGGAGGCGGAAAAATCAATTAATTGCCTTTTTTCTATAATCATAATGTTTACTTTACTTTACTTTACTGAAAGCAAATATTTTAGGGTTTTGGCATTTCTTTTTTTTTCTTTTTTTTTGGTCGGGGGGGAGAGCAGCAGTCGTTGCGCTTTGTTCTAGTTATGAAAATCATGATATAGCTTTTTAACATACTTTTAAAAGAGGGTTTCAACGGTTACCAATTTGCGATGGGGCGACATTTTATGGGATAGAGTTAATAACATACAAAAGGGCTTCTTTAAAACATCAACACTCTTGGATCACTGTTAATTTTTGCTCGCCGTGAGAAAGCGCCACATTCTTGTCTTTGCAAAAGGGATTTAGTAAAGGCACAAACCCTAAGAATTATTTTCACTTCGCTATTAATTGGTTGATGGAGAAAAGGGGGAAAACCTCTTGATTTTGAAAGAGTGTGAAAACGCTCTCTCATCAAGTAGAGCTTCTCGGGAGAGTTAACGTCAACGTAACCGTAAAACAAATTTCTGCCAGTTGTCAAAGGTCAATAAAAATATGCAAAGATGAAGGAAAGATGTTGATAAAGTTGGGGGACGGACCCAAGGTAAATTAGGCACTATGTATGTATATTGTCATAATTGAGGCCAATTTCCATCTTCCATGCGTAGGAAAATCTATAAAGTGAGTTAGTTCTTCTCTTCTCTTTTTCAACTTTCCAAAGGGAGTTTTAGGAACTTTTGAATACAGGATATATGAGAAGGTTACAATGTCGCTAATTACGCATTTGGTCATGGACATTTACTCGAAAACACGCAAATTTAATCATTGTAACGAGGAGAGAGATAGAGAACAAAAAACAGTGAAAATGTAAAAATATTTTATTAGAAGGAGCAAACCATTTCCGTATAGTAGTAGGCTTCCACATAAATCATGTAGTAAATTAAAGAAAAAATATGTGTACCTTCCCCGCCTCTTGAATAGTGAGATTCGAAAAGAAAATATTAAGACATAAGTTCTAGAAAATGTACTTTGCCTTTTACTATCTACTTTGTGAACATATTTTGGTCACATAAGTTGCGGCTTAGGAGAGGCGATATAATGTAAATATTTCTCATCCAATGCACGCAAGATTATTGAATGAAAGAATTGATGAAAATCGACAACGCAGAAATGCTGCTCTCTCGCTTCTATTTCGTCAACTAACCATAATCTGAATACGGGAATTAAAGTTTGCAACAAAAATTTGTTTAAATAAGTTTTTCTTTCTTTCAACAAGTGAGGTTTTTTAATATATATTTAAAAATGTATTTTTTTTTGAGCAAACTCTCGACCGCAAAATTATTTATTCGGTTTTTTTTTTTCTTTCCTCATGATTTTCATATATTAGTAATACTTTATGGTTATTAGGAATCATAACAAAAAGTTTCTGTTATTGAAACAAAGTTTTCTTTTCATCGGTTTTTAAGCCATTTCGGTCGGTTGGTTGGTTGGTTTGCTTGATTTATATATGATGTTCGTTCATAGATGTGTGGTATCTTTAGCACATTTTAAAAATTTATTCATTCCATTTTTTCTATTTATTTATTTTTTTTTTTTTTTTGTTCACTAAAAACTTTGCATGTTTTAAATATATTAAGAAGTTTTTAAGGTTTTACAACAACAACATTTCTTTTTTATATTTCAATGCTTTAAAACACAAATAAAAAATAATTCATCTGTTTTTGCAGAAATATTTTAATCTTACCACAAAATCTTCTTAAATACTTGCAAAGAACAACAATATGAATTTGTTATAATATAAATGAAAAAGAATAATAAAAAAAACAGAAA
>CCAG010017983.1:0-24206 GCA_001077435.1 Glossina morsitans morsitans | reverse complement strand
CTCTTCATATCAGAGAAATCTGTCGCCCTATATTCCTAGTTTTTCCATATATCCGATTATGCCTAAGCTTCCCCCAGACAATTGATTCTGATGACAGAATCATCTAATGCAGCGAAAACTTCTGTATATCCAACCTATTATTAATTGTTTATTATTTTATTATTAAATATTGATTACTAATTATTAATTAATATTCACTAATTATTGATTTATAATACTATTTATTACTTATTAAGAATTATAATAGTTCTTGTTTATTAATTATGAAATACTGATAACTAATTTTATGTTACCAAACACTAATTATTAATTACTAATTATTAACTTATTATTACTTGGTTAGCAGTAAATATTAAAAAATAATTTATCAATAATTAATTAGTAATTATTTTTTAAATTTTATTATTAATAATTAATTTTTAATTATGATTATTAATTATTAATTTCTAACTGCCATTATTAATAATTACTTGTTTATTATTAATTTAATATTAATTATTAATCGTCAATTGTTATTTATAAACCTGTATACAATATTATGTATTAGTAACTAACAGCAATGTGTGGCTGACTATATCTTACTATTGCGAGAGGCGAAGAAATCGTTGACTACCGATGATATCGCCCTGGATAGAGAAATGTCATTACATTTGTTGAGCATGCCGTTGCTAATGTTAGAGTCACACATGCGATGTTTTCACTTTTAATTAGGTGCAGAAATTATCAGCAATTCGTCGCATTAGAAATCAATGCACTCATAACCCTTTGATGTGGTTTTAAACATGAAAAGATAGCTAATAGTAAATCAGAACTTAAGCAGGCTGAAAGGGTTCTTTGTTAAAGATAAGCGAGTCAAGATTTCCAAATTCACTTTCATTCTATTAATTACGTCTATTCGTTTAATTGCACCTTATTAAGTGCATACAATCAAGCGTATAGTGCCAAGCGTGTACGCATTCAAAAGCAAATAAGAAAATGATCGGAAAATCGAATGGTTACTCTTCTTATAATAAGTATCATGTAACTTCACGACTTAAACTACGCATACCGCCCTATCGGTTTATTCGGTCGTCCATCTAAAAGAAGTAAATCTTGTCAGCTTCTCTACGAACAATTCATTTACGGACCGTTACGGAGTACTCCTAGGTTCCGTTGATTTTATACAAACAACGATTCGATCCCGAAGGAAGAGGACACTCACCCAACTTCCCCTTTACACCATTGTTCGAAGTCAATTTGACATTGCCAACCGATTTAATGATCAGTTTCGATGTAAGTCAGCTGACAATCCTCCCATGTTCCATTCAGTGTCTAGGCAACTCTGTCTCTACAATTCTTAACCAGTGATATATGCAAGAAAAGTTAACAATACCTAACAATAATTGAAATTATGCTTACGCCGTAATGCTTATGGGGAAAGATGACAATGCGTAAACAATAACTTAAACTGGGCTAAATCCGTATGACGTACGTTAAAGAGTGGGACTGAAATGAGTGTAGCAACTTTGGAATTCACAATTTGAGGGATACAGGGATAGTGCGAGATTTTATGAAACATAAATCGAATGCCTCAGTAAGTACTGTCGTTTTTCATCGACTACCTATGTCCACAAAAATTCCAAGGGGTTGCTAAACCGTTACTAACAGACTTTAAAGCAAACTACTAAAATTGTTTAGAGAGCAAGTGGACACTTCGTCGTTGGTGGAAAGCATTTCACAGCTTATCGCATAATTTAAGATGGTTTACTATGCGCCGATTACTTTTCAAACTAAAGGAAGTCATTGCCGGATTTTTTTTTATTTCAACTTCATCTTGAAAATTTATCTCGTACTATCGAATATCATCTGCTTCTGTTTGCTGCCGGTGGCTGGAGCAAAAAAGAAAGAAATTGTAATTCCTGGTATTTATAAACATGGTGGAAAAAGGATTTCATATCGGACTACAGATTTGCAGTTTACTGTTTAACATACTGGGCGAGTATTGATGAACTTGTGAAAATTAAATTTTAACTCGAATGCAAGTTTCCGTTCAAGTAGAAACAAACGCAAAGAATGGAATTAAAAGTAAATCGTTGCTTAATTAAGTTTTTTCGCATTCGTAAGATATTATCCGCAACATATAAAGTCAAAGAGACAGACGTTAAAAAATGCATTTATCAATGCTTTTAAAGAGTATTTTACTGATTGCAATTTTCACTTGCTTGTTTTTCTTTACACCCTACACAACTTGTGGTGCTTGGGGTGCGTCCGGGAAGACTTGGGATAGATCCGCCATTTATTATATATCAATTTGTCTGTCTGTCTGTCAGTCGGTCCGTCCGTCCGATTTGTAATCTTGTGCTCATTCTACAGTCCGCACTGACGTGTTTTGGGCTAAGGAAGAAATGGTTTCGACTGAATCATTTTCTCGAACACTTAACATAGAAAACTCATTATACGAATAGCTGTAGGGTGATATTTAATTGTGGACATCGTCCACTACAATGTCTTTACTTACTTTTTTATTATTGTTATCATTTTCAATTTTCTTTGCTCTTTCGTTTAGGGGAATTTCATTTAATTGTTTAGGACTTGTTTAAGAATAGAAGAAACGAAAAAGTGAATTGAAAAAGTACCTAAAAATAAATTGAGTCTAACGATGATTTACTAAAAATGATTTGTATGTTGTTTGTTGCGATGCTGCAGAAATCATCATGATGTATTTCGCTTAACGTGCTTCTAGCAAGCAACTAGTGCAGGATGTCTTTCCCTCACAAGTCCATTCAATTTAAGAATTTTCTAAACGGCAGATTAACAAATACAAAGTGAAATTGTATGACAGAACAAATTGTTGGAAAACAAGGGCTTTTTAGAAATTTGTTTCAAATTTTACATTTCTTCATTTTCTTCTCTTGCTTTTTTTTTTTTGTGCTGTCTACGCTGACGGACGTGAGGCTAAAACAATTTGACTAGAAAATCGCATACAAAGAAGTACATTTTATATTATTGTTTGTATTATTGTTTGACAAATGTGTCGGCAGCAATAACATTTAGAGCATCTGGTAGACAAAGCAAACATAAAAATTTCTTCAAAGATATGTGACTCTGTCAGAATGCACCTAAGCATCATGGCATAGACAGTTAGTGAGTTATTTTTAGGGAACAATCTCTTTCTAAATATAATTGTCTAGCTTCTTTGTTTTTTTTCTATTTCTCTTTTTATTACCCAGAGACAAGTTGTCTGTACTGTTGTGTGTCCACTGGACTATTCGTTATGATTTTTATTGGTGAAGTAAAAAATAAAATTTTTGTGTAACAGCATTTTTTTTCTCTCAAACTTCAAATTAAATTAAGAAACTCGTCGCTGTGTTTTCCTGGTTTATGTGTTCATATACCAGGTGCGCACATATGTAAGCGGACCATTTATTGTATGGAAATGATAAAAAATATTTTATTCGAAGTCGCTAGTTACACATTTTTCTCACCTTTCTGACAATTCGTGGAGAGCATACGAAAAGACCCTGTACTCCTTTGAATCGAACCAGTCGTTTCTTATATTTGCGTGAGAAGTGAAGAGTGCATATTTCTTTAGTGGAGACATGTCTTAATCAGCAGGACTCCAGCTTTTTGAGTAAGCCGCATGAACTAGTACTTCCAACTCGGCTACTTCCAAAGTTTCGCGGACATGAAGAATTCTTTCCTGACGATAGACGTGGCTAGTACGCTTGGATCTACGCGTAGACTTTTACTTCGGATCATACGGCACCGATATTCAGCTTTATCGCCGATATTAAATTTTTGATTATTCTTCACCTAATAATCTACCTATTGAGCATCACCAAACACGATTCAGCAGCACCATCCTTCGAGCAATCACACAGAGATCAACATTTAAAGTTCCGAAGCATCAAATTGTTTACACTATGGCGAGTTAAAACTTAAAGATAGTATTTCCGCAGGGAGAAGTAACAGATGTAGTCAGCACTAGTTACCTGACCGAGTTTTTTTTTTTATTACATAATTATTCGCTTAACGCATGTTCCCTATTCGTGTACTACGGTGACAGTCAGAAAGAACTGAAGAGTCAGAAAGACACAGCTTCGATCCAGGTAAACTGTACCGCAATAAGAATTGAAACCGTAAACACGGACTTGGTAGGCGACATTATTACCTGTTCGGCTACTCATGCGGATATTGGAATTTTCCAAGTTTTCTGATCTTCCCAGGTTGGCTTGGAAAAACTCATCTTTTTCGCTATGTGAGTGTGTGCAGAATACCGACTGAGCACTCACCATAACTACGATCCAGGTAAAGTTTACCGCAATAAAATTTCAAACCGTGAACACGGTCTTGGTATTCGGCGGATCTTGGAATATTCAAAGTTTTCTGATCACCCCAGGTTGGCCCTTCTAAGTCATGTAGAAATTAAACAAACCTTTACGTCTTGAAAAAGAAAATGTTAAATCTTCATATTTTCTTAAAACGCAGCGGCGACACATTCAATGTCTTAGTATATAGATAATATCATATTTGTGGACTTGGAATTCGTATATAAGGATACTGGATGTAAATAAATAACAAGGCATTTTAATGTAAGAGAGACCTTATTTATAATGGTCTTTCCTACCAATTCTAATGTTGTCCCTTTCAAATCGGACGACGTCCTCGGATTGCCGGGACAATTGTAACAATTTTGCTTTGTTTTAGAGTAAACAAAGGATTACTTAAGTTTCGAAAATCGTTCAATTTAAGAACTATACTTAAGCCAAGAGAGTTGACTTAGTAGTTGGCATTGATAAAAGCACTCGGTTATTAGCCTTTTTCTAATAATGTCAAGTGGGAAAAAAGTGTACTTTAGTGTAGAATGGCAAGTGCATTATCAATGGAGAATTATCGCTGCATTAGCTTGATAAATGAAACCTTTGGAAAAAAATCTTTAATTATCTAATGATGATATTGATTAAGAAATGTCACTCACAGGGATTTACAATTTACTGATGATAATAATAAAACTGCAACAGCGATTATGATGCTAGAGCTGCTCTCGATTAACTAACTGAAACTCATTTCACTCTGCTTTCTCTGCTCTCTCTGTTTCCTTTTTCCCTTGTGGTAAATTCTTCGCTTTGCAAATCGATTCAAACATTGTTTAACCTGTTGACACAAAAGCTCACTTTCATGGACGATTACTTTTTGCATTACATAGAACACATACGTATGCGGGTTTTCCATCTGTTGTTATTCCCTTATGTTTGCTACCAGCATACAGTCACTTGCCATGCCAAAGGAAACAAAAAACCAAAAAAAAAAAAAAATTGTATGCATTTATTAACTCGAGCATTATTAAACAAACCTTCATACTGCTAAGCACCCATCATTAGGTCTCACATCCCTCTCTCTGATGTTAACTTCAAAGTGTAGGATTCTGTTTGTGAGGAAAAAATTTAAAAACAAAAAAAAAAAAAGCAAAAGAACAGAAAATACCTTTTCCTCACCTAAAAGGGTTTTAGACTTGAAGCTCTTGCTGTTGTTGCTTTTCACAATTACAAATTACAGACATTTGACGGTTGTTTGTAAATCACACATGCTGCAAGTCCCACATACGAACACAAAATAGCATAATAGGACTTTGTGTTGCCTGTAACATTGGAGAGAGCATAGTGTGCTCATAATGTACTGCTATATATTTAAAGCCTATTTAATGCTACCGTTTGACTAGAGGCTCTTTTCTAAAAAGAATCAGGTGGGAATTATTGTTATAGAGAGAAAGAAAGAGAGAGAAAAAAGAAAATAGAAAAAAAGAAAATGCAAAAATACGCTTCTTAGTGACAAAATACCCTAAAGCAAAATAAGCTTTGCTATCGTCATAAAAGTAAAGGAGATGGTGATTGCTAAGGAACTAACTTAAAGCTTATAAATTATGAAGAGTTTTACGGCGAAAGATTTTATTAAAACTTAATCGTAAAGCCATGAACTTTAATTAATGTGAGTGTATCTAGTCACCAAGTTTACCTTCGAGAGACTAATTGCTCGCTTCACTGCAAATAATACATTTTTAGGTTTTCTATGGGGCTACTTAAATACGAGGTGTGTGGTTGTTTATACATTTTGTCGAGGTTATTTACTTAGCATTTGGGCAAGGGATCCATTCAACTATTATTTCATTCATTTGGCTTAAATTGAATGTAATGCAATCAAAACTGTTGGGGGCTTTAGTATTCAAACTCAAAATTTTATTATTACGCGAGTGCATTTTTCTTCCCTCTCTAAGATACTGTTTACTAAACTGCTTCATTCGGGTTTCGAGCTGTGGACAGTTTAATTAAAGACAGTTTAATCAAAGACTTAAGCATTGTGGCGGTGCTGTTTAGGGATACTTAATTGTCATCATTCAATAGTTATTCTAAGCTCTCTGATATGTTGTCTTCACGTTTCATATCACTGACCTGTTACTGAGGTGTTCTTTACATTAAATCACCTCGAACATATCTTAATTATCTTCATGTCAAGCGGAACATTTACGGCTCTTCCTTTTAGGCGCATCAACTAGATGCAATGTTTTGAAAGCCACTAAGTGAACGTTATCAAGAACGGGTCGTTAATACTGAATACTAAACGCGAAGTTTGCGAACGCTTGGTCTTATATTGTACGTACCATTCAGGAAACTTCCAATGTGCTGGAACATTCTCACTTCTCCGTTGTGGTCATCTGATCTTACTGCTTATGCTCTCGAACGGAACGCTTGTTCCAAAATTCCTTATTGTCTGGACGAACAAGACCTCGAGTCTTATGACGTTGCTCAGAAACTGGGTTCTCTTGTGGATATGGAATTCATATTCGCGAGGATACGGCAGGGAAATAGTATTGTTTAGCGATAGAAAATCCTTTGGTGAATTTTTTACCATCTTTGTACACCGAAGCCCTAAAGGAGGCGAGCAAATAGATATCACGCCTACCAAACCTCTGCTCGCGAGATCAAATCTGAAGTGCTGTAGGGTTTATTTTAGTCGTAATTATAGTGAGTGCTTTGCCACTAAAAGCGTAATACTGGCCACGTGGGCTTTCATTTCCACTATACCGTTTTCTTTCATCGTTTCTTTCTGATTGTCACCAGACTACGCAAATAGAGGACATAACGATTGAATAATAAAAAAGAATATATGTATCCTTTCCCTTGCTAGCTTAAAACGTATGTCAGAGTAGTACCTAGTAGCAGAAAATACGTTTAGAGGCACGCCAGCTCACATAAAGTTAATTTTTGCAAGATTTAAAGACCAGAATATTTGCTTTGCTTTCAGCATTTCTAACTAAAGCTTAAAAGGGTCAGTTAAAGTTACTTAGCTCTAAGGCTATTTGCCGCGAAAACATAATGAACTTTTTCGTTGATTTAATAGAGTGTTTTGCTTGCCATACAATAATAATAGTATGAATATGAAGACTTCTACGAAAAGACGATTTTCGCAGCAGGACAACTTTTGTTCGAATCGTTACAAAATATTCCCCTCACAGCTATTTTCATTAGTTTAAAATTTGCTACCGACGTCATCGACATCATTGAAGTGAGTGAACTTCCCCGAAACTTTCAGTCCTTTCTCGGTATTTAAATTTTTTACGTGTTCAAAAGTTTTAATGAAATCTATTAATATTAAGCGTGACGTTTCAATTTGCGATTGGTGTGTAGCTTCAATAATTATAGAGTGTAACCAAATTTGCTTAAAGTCTTACATTATTATTATGTTTGTCTAGATAAACTTAACTTAGAGCAGTAAAATAGTTATATTGCATCCCCTTATTGGTCTACACAGTGAAAGCATTTTACAATGAACTTGTCAGCAGGCAGAGGTTGTTTTAATGTTGCCTCTTATATTAACGTGTTCATCACTTTAAAATGATAGGTCTTTACACTTAACCTATGTTTTCATTACTCACCCGGGTAACTTATTTTCATTTTCCTTTCACTTCCGTTACCACGAAAGGTTAATGAACAGCTTCAGTAAACAGGCTACTAATTGCTTATAATGTAAGCAAAATATTGATTATTATACCAATCAGCAAAAGTTACATGTGTAATAGTTTCGTCGTTCCGTTTGCAGCAAACAAAGACACGCATTGTCACAGGCATTTTCTCATTTGCGATGTAATAGCAATTGTGTGTTCCTTTATCTGTCCAGCATTGACTCCAACTCTACCGTTGTGATATGGAAATAAAAGACCACAAATTGCTATGATCTTTCTTGTCTCTTTTTCACTAAACGAAAATTACCGTAGGCATCGCCCACTAAGATGTTATTAAAACAGGAAAACTTCAATAGGTTGTTGTCTTCGATGTGCAATATATAATACAAACTGATCTTAAACATTTCGTAACTATTGACGAGGCGGCTCCAAAATGTCCTCTATTTATCCTGTGATGGAAGATTTCATCATCTTGCCCCATCTAAATTATGTTATGTCTGCGATAATCTGACGAATGCTCGCCTTCAAATATTCCAAGGCTTGCAGCTCGTAGGTATAGATCTGGACTGGGTATATGGAGTTTCATTATCAACCTTAATTAGTTATCGAATTTGCCAGAGACTAAGCATCGGAGTGCAAATAATGTGATCGATGGATATATGGGTGTGCATCTGCCTGAGTAGCCGAATAAGCAAAGGATCGCAGGTTCAAATCTCAAATGCGGTAAAGTTTTCAATACACACGAGCATCCGGCAGCCTTTAAATCCATACTTTGTACATTTATTTACAAGATGAATAGATAAATATATGAATAAATAAATATTTCAACTGTTTCCTTATTACGTGGGGTAAGTCTAAAAGGCAGCCGTGTGACCGTCCATAATTGTCTGTAAGCAGAACAATTTTCCTCTCTTCCTAATTATTACCTCACAATTATAGAACAAGTAGTTTAGAGCTTCAAGCTCTTTACCAAAATATCTCTTAATTAAATGCTTGTGCAGGATTCCAAAATTAGCGAAAACAGATAAAGTGTTCGCCCATAATTGCCAAACAATCGTATTGCATATAAGGCGAACAGGTAAACAGAGTTGCAATTCCGTTCAGTTACTGCGCGTTAAGTGAATATCGCATACAGCTAGTGATAAGTGTTACGATGTTCGATTCGAGTGAAACATAATTTTTCCCTTCTTTTCAACTTTAGTTTTCTTTGTTTCTTTTTGCGAAATTTATTGTAATTACCTCCCCTTCGCCCTACTCGCCCTTGCCACGCATACTGAGCCAGGCTAAGAGTTGGAGAATAAAATAAAATATCTTCTTCTTTCTTTCTTTTAAATTTAAAATTGAAGCATTCAAAACTGTTCGATGTTGTAAATAAGTATCGCATCGTTTTGTACACAGGAAAGACTTTTTCTAATGCGTAAAGTTTTCAACTGTTTTTTTTTCTTCCTTTTTCGTTCTTTAAATAATATTCTTCTTCTCTTGTTGTTTTCTTCAAAAATTGTATTACAAGCGAAAAAACTTTGTTTCCCGTGATGAGGGGACCATAATAAGAACATTATGTAGAATTTTTAAAGAGGGTGAACAAAGTCAAAGCAGATATGAAAGAGGAAGTAAAAGAAATTGGAAGTAAGAGCATAACATAACAATGATTACAAAATTTGTTTTACGATTGTTTTTTATTATTATTTTCATAGTTTTTTTATGCTTACGAGGACGAGCGAGCGATAGAGAGAGAAAGAGAGAAAGAGGTCAAGAATTGCGCTCTAACGGAGCAACCAAGTTGAGACAATTCTATATTAAATATTCATAAATAAATATGAACATCTTTCAACTTTGACGGTTAAATTTAAATCTTATCATTATCGTCTTTTGAGACAAGAAAATGAGAATAAAATAAAATGCTTTTAGTTATGCTCGGCTTGGCTGGCTGTGTGCGCTTGGCCGTAGCCAATAATTGTAAATAAAATATTACATATTTCAAAAGGAACTAACTGACGGATATTACATTTTCTACAAGACAGATATTTTTCCTTCTAGGGGTGAGCAAAAAAACCCAAAGAACATACATTTATATATATATATATATATATATATCTTTTTTCATATAGAATTTTTCATATTCTAATACGTAAAAAAAAAAAAAAGAAAAAAGTTTACATTACAAATCCTTTTAATATGAAGTTGATTTTGTTAAGAGTGTTTGTTTGAAGAGTCCTTTACTCCAAGATGTCCGTTTACTGTCCATTTTGTGTTTGCCGGCAACACATTCTCTTCTTCTGTCTTTTTATGTTGCCTTTCAGTCTGGATGACTAGATGACTGTCTGGTAGCCTTAAGGGGGATTTCAACTTATCAAATATTCCAGCAAAGCCAAAGAAAGAAAGTGTTTTCTTCTTCTTTTTCTTTTTTCTTTTGTACTCTATCTACATTTATATAGAAATCTTTTTAAGATATGGAAATTTATTTCACTACATTCCTTAGACTTGCAGTAAACGAAAAAGAAATCAAATAAAATCTCTCTTACGTAAATAACAATAAAATGCATTGCAGCGGTCCACCATTAAGCAGGTTGCACCACTTTCAAGGTATTACATGAGAAGTGATCGAAAAGTGGGTGAAGATGACCATCTTTGCGCTAAAACATGTCGATGTAACAAATTCCTAGAAAAATCTCAAAACGTTGCGCATAGGCACACAAGAGTGACAGAGGGACAGACAAGCGTAAGTCGATTAAGAAAGTAAGCGATTCCGAACTGATCGTCATAGTAAGAGATGGGTCCATTTCAAGTCATGGTGGGAGTGTTTAAGAGAGGCTTGTCCCTATTTTTTCCTCAGATATTAACAGCATTCTTTCATAGTTTCAATAAATTAACTACGAATTAATATTCATTCGTTTGTTCAAAAAGTACATATGGATACTATGGGGCCTTTTTTATACAGAAACAACGTTGAGGGAAACATGTCGCAAGATATCTCAGAGAATTGAAACTAATAGAATGTAAATATCTTTTAACAAGTGAAAAGTGCCAACAAACTGAAATTTGTTTCATGCTTTTCAATATTAGCATAGCCAGCTTCACTGCTTAGCGCCACCATTTCGCAATTTTAATTTCATTACTTAACTCAATTAACAAGTTCTTCTCATTTCTATTAGTGTACACAACGCTGTTCGTGGTATTAAGTTTGTGCGGATGAATGCAACATCCAGAAAAGCTTGAGATAGACCCTCCTTTTATTGTTAAGAAAGGGAGTTTAAATCGATCTAGGCTTGTCTGTCTGTCCGTCTGTCTTGTTTTTTCTATTTAACCTATAGGCCGCAATTTTTGCGATATTGTGATAACATTTGTTACGCTGACATATTCTGACCCAAGGACGAACGCTTTTGAAAATTGCTCCGATCGGACTAATACCTCTACTCTAATATCTTACTTTAAATGGTCGTTATATGAATAACTGTAGTAAGAGAAGTGGTGTAGGATATTTAATAATGAGCCGTGCTGCGCTATAGTGCTTTTACTTGTTTTTGTCGTAAGCTTTTTTAAGTTTTTAAAATTATCAAACTCAGCCAAGATGGAGTGCAAGTCGTTCGTCACTCAGGACCGATTCAGATTCTCGATTTTACATATCTCTCTTAGGTCGTATTTCCATAAAAACTCGACTTTCTATCTACCTAATTTCATTTTAGGGCTAATTATCACCCTACAGTAACTAGAGCGTTGTAAATGTCTTAGAGTGAATCTTTCATATCCAATGTCTCAACACAATACCCCAAAATATGAGGTATTATATTACTTGTAAAAATATCAACGAGCTGATCGAGATTATTTTTATTATGCTAAATTATTAAAAGAATTTTTTAATATTTTAATTCGAGATTTGGCATAGATCAGTAAATTTGCGTGCGTGGGTTGGGGCTACACCTCCTATTCAAACTTATTTTATGGTTATTCATTACCAATCGAAGGTTCTGTGATCGTCACCTCTCAGCAAAACAAACGTATGGACGAATGGGCGTAAAGAAATCAATTCAGTGCATTAGTCAGATGAAGAACACGCACTTTGTGGGGTATTTGTTGTGTATATCCGAGTGATATACCTGAAGATCAAGCAAATCTCAATCAATTTTAAACAAAATGCTTAAAATTTAAACATACCCTACACTACAGTTGTATGGAATGTAGAAGTATTCGGAATAGACCCAACTTTTATTATATCGATTGATTTGTAATCACTTTCCAAATCGATCTAAGCTTGTCTGTCCTTCCGTCCTTTTTGTTTTCATCTATTCAACAAGCTGCAGCCCACAATTTTTGTGATATTTTGATAAAATTTAGTGAGTTGATGTGATTTGACTCAACAATCCAACGCCATTCAACATGGTTCGCCTCGCAGAACTTTTCAGGCCCATGTAATGCATTTTTATTTTGACAAGTCCTTAAGTGAATATCTATGGAGTATTGTAGGTAGGGTATGCAATAGTGTGTTTTCACTTGTTCTTAAAATAGGGAAATTAAAGTCTTTACATATATGTATTTCGAAGGAGAGTTCTGTCTACCTGTAATTGCAGCCACTGTCTTTTCTCGCTCAAGAATTTCTTTTAAACATTAAAGCATTATAAGCTTTAATCTCTACCTCGTAGAGTGGTTTTCCTCACAAACCTACTAAAACTTTCTGTTGAAAGCAATTAAAAATTCTACTCTGCTTGATATCACAATATAAACATATTGGAAAGTTTACAGGTTTGTTATAAGAATGCTTTACCCATTGTTTGTTAAAGGTATTAATAAGCTGGAGAATACTTTTGCATGCATCTTGTATGAATTTTAATTATCGTTGTTATTTCTCTTGTGTTTTTGCTATTTATTGTCCTGCTATTATTATTATCATCCTTGAACTCATTACGAAAATGATAGGTAAGGAAACGAACTTTGAAGAAAATCTATAAAAAGTTATTAATGTATCGTTAAAGTTGAAATTATAATGAGAAATGTTCTCGCACACACAAAACACTAAAACCCTATTTGCACATAAATAATTTTAAAATACATACGCACACATACCCACAAAAAATCACACAATATTGCAATTATTTCTTTACATATATATATATATATATACAGAAATATATACACATTCTGTACACATATATATATATGTACATATATATATATATATATATATACATATACATATATATATATATATATATATACATGCACATATATATGTACAGATATAAAAGAATAGAGCAAACTAACCATTGCTCGCCATTATGCCCGCCGAATGCTTCATTCGTAGTCGGCTTACCACAGCATGAAGAGCAGATGTAGAGGAAAAAATCATTTATTTTAGGCCACCACAGCCAGAATTTCATAAGCGTACACAATTGCATACAGTATTAAAAACACCATCTCATTAGTAATGTTATCTGAACAGGTACCGCGGCTAAATATCGCGCGCACGTATACGTTACGTTATTAAATGTTTTTATGTATAAATCACAGCGGGCGGTGTTATCATCATCGAAATGATATTTTTTCGTTTAAAAATTTGATTTGCATGCAAAATACTTGAAAACAGTTTCGTTAAGAAGAGGGGCTACGGAGCGCGCTATGTAACTATAAAACTACGGCAGATACATGCCAAAAATGCATACGTTATTATTTACAAAAAAAAAAAAAAAAGGAAAAAAGAGGTATATATCGGCATATGATTTTCGTTCTTTTTTTTTTTCCTTTCTGGATATTAAAAAAGCAGATAAATAGTACCCCTGAAGTTTTTATGTGAACTCAATATATTATCGAGAGTTTCTTTATAAAGCAAAGTTGAAACCTTGAATTTATCATTTATATGCAGTCACGCTAAAATCTTAAATAAATTATTTTTCTACATCACCTGCTATGCGATAATAAAAATAATTAGTTTTTTCCTTTTTTTTTTTTTGCATAATATTTTTAAGTAGCAAGCAAATACTTCAGCATGACTATAGCTGGTCTGATAGGCATCGTTGAGATGGAGGAAAACAATTTTTGCTCGCCAAGTTAAGGACGAATTTAAAAATTTTATCTTTCACTTCACGCTACAATCAGAAAGTTAATCACATATTACCGTTCTAAACAATTTATTGAGAATGAATGTTGTTCGGCTTGGCTAACCAAAGATTAGAGGTAAAATATACTAAACGAGCTAGACACCGAAACAAAACACAAAATAATATACATCTAAACAAGATATTCATCCGAATGGTTGTAAAGAAAAAATGTTAAAACTATGCTAATAAACCGGTTAATCACAGTCTTCTGCACTTAACCGATACTTTGGGTTTTTGAAAGGACAGAAAATTTGTAAATCCAGAGACTGACATATAAGACTTTAGTTATCAATTAACTTCCAATAAAATTTTATTGGATTATTCTGATACCCTACACCCCTTGTGTATCACAATTGTGCATATTTAGTTTGTGAGGATGTGTGCAACATCCAGAAGGACTTGACAACAATTGATTTGAAAAATGATGAAAATGAAAGTGGTCCTGAATTGATCCAAGCTTGTCTGTCCGTCTTATTTTCATGTGTTGAGTCCACAGGTCGCAATCTTTAAAATATTATTGTGAAATTCAGTGCCTTGGTTCAAGACTGACGACCAGTCCTTATACGATTAACTGTAGGCTGACCTAGTAGCCTAGGTAGCACATCTTCTATCAAGTCTTTAGTCACAAAAGCGGTTAAGACCATTACGGCACGATTTGTGAAATGTAGACAATTAGGCCAGACTCAAGCTCCTAAATAAGAATATTTACAACTTTAAAAACGTGCTTGTAATTAGGTTAACCTGTTAATCTTTAGGATTCTGTAATTTGGCTGAATGTACACTGTAGCTAAAGCTAAAGCTATATTCTTCAATCATCCCCGTGCTGGGTCATTTCAATTCAATGTAAAAATTTGGGTGTTCTTGTGGTAGTTCTTGATTGCAAACTCATCTTCGCCTTCCCCCAAAAATTTGGGTGCTCTTGGGGTAACTCTTGATGGCAAACTCATCTTCGCCTTCCTCCACATTGACAATGTCTCTGCTGAAGTTAGTCTTACGCTCTGAAAACTGTACAATCTAAATCTACATCTGCTTCTCAAGGTTGAACATAAAAATGCCCGTTCCCTTGTCTGGACGCGCGTTAACTATTCTATTGAAGACTTTTCTGGACGACTTAGACAGACTTCGAGGTATTGTCAACCGGATAAAGCGTTTTGTTTATAACGTCAGACCTGGAGACCATATACCCTTCTTCGTTTAGGTTTCCTTAAAATTCTGCTTTCCCGAAGATTGCTTATCTATTTCGACGAAATCATACAAACTGGAGCCCCAAGCGTTTCAATTGAACGACTGCAGTTCCGGTCCCACACAAACGAACATAAAGGAGAAAATACGTTCATCCGTTGATTACCATTATCAAAAGAATTTCTATCGAAAAGCCGGGCTCTAACCACAAGCAAGATATTGACATAAAATCTACGCGTAAATGTTTTCTAAGGGCAGTCACAATTCAATGCAAAAACTACCACTTGTCGTACTAACAAACTATTAAGCCATTTACGCATGTAAGGTGAACATAGTTTTTTTACTGACTTCTTAGATGCATTTGATAAGTGATGCAAAAACTGATTTCAAAATAGATAAGAAAATTTAATACATTTTGCAATTGTAAACTGTGGTAATGGCCCGCCCGAAATCGAGAAATAAACCTTTTTCTTTATTTCTTTCAATTAAAGCTGACGTTTGAGATTACAAGAGCACTGTGTGTAAGTCAAGAATTGAAATGATCGTAAAAATGTAATGAAAAACGTTTGAAAAATGAAATTCGAATTACGAGTTGACTGCGACGTCAATCGAGTCACAGTTTCTAATAAATTGACCGCTTATCTTATGAAAATCATATAACTGTAGACTAGAGAGGACTGGGGCGATGTAAGTTCGATCTACTGAAATGGGTTTATGGCGAATTATAATTTATATCATTTTTATTGAATATTTATTTGTGAGGATTTATTTGTCAAACACACACAAACACACGCACACACACACACACAGCCTAAAACCAAAAATACAATGAACAATTTTTTAATCCCTTAATAGATTTTTCTACACATTTATGACTATATATAACAAAAAGTTAAATCCCAGCTATTATTAACTTCACACAGAGAAATATTCAAAACAATATGACTAAAATTCTCATTCAATAATTTTCATTTGAACAAATGCCCACACGTTAAGTAATTGTGTTTTTCATTTAAAAAAGTAAAATAAGTAAACAAACAAAAAAACAACAAAAAGCAGCTAAAAACCAAAAACAGATAAAAAATAAAAAATAAAAATTCAATTACAATTTATAGTGAATTATAAACAAATGGATTTTCTATAGGTTGTCTGCAGCCTTTTTCGAAGGCAATAAATTACAGTAAATAAAGAAAATAACAGCAAAATATACATAAATGACAATTGTATGGATTTAGCAGTAAATATATTTGCCTGCACACAATAAATCAATTTACTATTATTCATAAATATATGTATGTAAGTGTATATAGAGAAGTATTTGAATGCAATGAATTCACTGTGAATGCAAGAGCACACACGCAGACACACCACTAACTTTGCATATATTTGTTAAATTAACTATTGGACACATGTGTCAAGTTTTTCTTATTTCAATTTTGCATACAATCAACCATGAACAGGCTGTGTTGTGTGGTATAAATCTTTCTATTCATTATATGAAAACATATGCAAAAGTGTTCCTGTGCGCACCAAATGCTGCTTTTAACCGTTGTTGCTATGCTTCCCATTCAACTAACTATGCATTTGTGTTTTGTTTTGTTTTGTTTTATGCTTTGTTTTGCTTTGTTTTGTTTTGTTTTAGTTTGCTACACACCAATCTCTAATCACTTATGTGGTGAATTATAGTTATTGCTAATAATGTTATTATTAGGAGAAGAATCATTGTGTTTCAACAGTCTCCTCCTCCTCTTCCTTATTGCTTCTTCCTCCCTGCAACAAACATTACTAACTATAAACATTAACAAAATCTGTTTATTAGCATTGTATGTAGCACAGAATTCATAATAGGGAAGCTTTTCAATCCAATAATAAGAACTGTAGCGAACAAGAGGTGTGGGGAGTCGCATATATCTGTTTATTCAACCACTGGAAGAGGAAAGGGAGAACAAACATGAAAGCGTTGCCATAAGTTTGTGGCAACATATGCATGAAAACCTTTAATTCAATTCATAAACCTCGTTACCACTCCTCATATATGATGCGCAGTTTAATTGAATTTTAATTATTTAAAAGTACTAGAGGTAAGCAGCTCTCTTCACCTAAGAAATTTCCTCGATAACTTATGAAATTAGAGAGAAGGTAATAATGAGAACTTAAGTTAATTGTACGTATCATCGGAGAATATGCTGATTTTCCCTATTCATATGTCACGTTAAGCATAATATTCTATAAAGGCAATGATGTCACGTCGTATGCAATTTTGGACTGATTTAATCCACCAAGAGAACTGAATTGAACAATTTTCACGTGTGAGGCACCTATCTACGATAATTAGCTTAGGAAAATGCCGAAAGTCCATAAATATTCCATGTTACTCTTGTCCGAATTTATGATTTACATATTAAAAATGTGTTTACAATTAATCAAGGTATAGTTAGTTTTATATTTATTTTTTTTCGTGTCCCTTCCTCGTAAGTAGTTTGCAAGTGCAGAAAAGAAACCCTTTTGCATGTACTGCAATCAAGCGACTAAGAAAGTCGGCACGAAAATCTCATCTAAAAATCAATTCATACTAAAAAGTCATTAGTGAAAGAATTTGATTGGAGCATTTGATACTCTCACCCATATGAATGAGAAATTCCAACATAATTGTTGCCGCAAGCCAAATTCCTAGAAAAGTAAGCTTTTTAATGAAACCACAACTATTTCCATCCTGTTTGGTTTAACTAGATCAGCACAACAAATGAAATCAATTGGCAGAAGCACTAAATATATATCATAATCCCAGAAAACGATATTTAAAAGTCGCAGTTTCGAACAAAACTGTAGATTCTTCATAGGCCCCTTTTTTGGACCAACCTTTCCGAATTTATTTCTTATTTATATTGATATGAAAATCACATCACCACAAATCGAAAAAAAGCTATATGGGAAACGCATAATTCTACTGCATGTAGAGATTTTGGATGCCTAATAATGGCGACGTAAGGGGTTGGCGACTAACGATGAAGAATTAACAAAAGTACATTGAGAATTCGTGCGTTTGAAAGGTAAACAACAACTCATAGAGAAATCCAAAGGATAAGACGGTCAACCAAGACCTCAAGACGACTTTTGTGATTCGTTTTACACGGTTTAGAAGTGAAAGCGGTCCCTAGATGGGGAGAGTTGAATTGTGGCCTTCAAAGAGGAAAGTGAATTCAGTGGGTGTGAGAGGAAGACGACTAAGCTTTCTTCTAGTTTGTAGTGCAATTCAATTCTACGAAGCATGTATATTAGGGGTAATAGGAAATTCTAGACAAAAAGATTTCCTAGTGAAAATCTTTAATCCTTTATTTTTCCCTTTCTATCCTACAGCTTTAATATATATCCTCATTATGATAAATCTACCAGGAAGTTTTGTCCATTTTTAGAATAAAAGAAAATCCTAGTTTGCGAATATGAGCAGAAATGATTTGTTGAGCTGAATAAATTCTTTCTGCAATCACCGTTGTTGTCGAAAAGTGATTGTGTTCTAAGGCGATATTGAGAGTATTGGCGTCGATCAAAGATGGCCGCCCACAGCCTGGCTTATTAGGAATGTCGAGATGATCTGTTTAAAATTTCGTTCGCCAAACACTTTCAATATTTAATACTTCTCCCAAAGCATATGTTAAGTTCAGAAAGTATTTTCAACGCCTGAATGTAGGCATTAGAAACCTTCAAAATTTACCCCGCCTGGCTGAACTTGTCGCTAAGATAATATTCAGTTCAAAATGTACTCAACTTCTAAGCGACCCTGTAATAAAAATTAAATATGATTATAATAACGTTCTAATTACAGGTAATGGAAGGTTGTTATCTAACATATAACCTATCACTCTTAAGCAACACTACTCTGCATTATGTTTTTCCAATATTTGCATGGGCAACTGCTAGGGCAAGAAATGATTCGCTTTCAACTGAATGCTTATTTCTGTCGTCCTTGCTTCTTTACAAATTTAAATTTTCCCTTTTCGTTGTAATATAATTTTTTGTTTTTATTTAATTTAATGTAAAAACTTGAAAACTTATAGCTTTGCACTTCTCCTCCTTCGCTTTTTATTATTATTATTTTTTCTTTTTCTTATTGTTCACTTTTTAATTTTATCCTTATCCCTGAATTGGTGGCTTTTTATTAGCTTTTGTTAGCTTGCGTTCAATGCTGCCCATTATTTTCATTATCGTTAGTATTACAGTATTCTTTGCTACCGCATTCGCTGCGTGTATAAAGTTAATTACCAATTTTCTGCGCTATAAATTTCATTTATTGCAAATTGCATTACATAGCTAACTCTCTTCTACTATGACTGTTTTTCAGTTACTCAGTACTCTTCACTGTTCAACGCTTTCTGCCCATGGCTAAGCAACTCAAGAATTTATTTTCAAAGTTAAAAGTCATCGTTAGTTGTGATTTCCTCTTTCTTTATTTTCCATATAGTTTCTAATCTCTGTTGCCGTAAATTGTTTTTAGTTTTTTCACTTTTTCCCCTTTTTTTTTTTTTGTTCTTAAGTATTCTCATAATTGCTGTAATAATTTCAATTAGAATTAGCTTTAAGAGTGATTTTTATATAACTAACACTATTAAAGGAAGCGGTTATATTAGGTTTACCCTATCCTTTGTAATGCATTAGTGACCTGTTAAAGTGTACATACTGTAGGTTAATATATCTCTGTCGCCTTGTTCGCCTTCCATTAATCTATTCTGATTGATGATAAAAATTAAGAAAAAAAAAGTGAACGTTGATATATACACTCGACAAGAGGCCTAGGAGGGAAAAGCTATAACTTTACATTTTGATACAAAACTTGATTTGAGAAAACGGACATGAACCAACAACGAAGATGTGAGCATCCGGGCAAAGGACTTTAGCTGGTAGATTATATATAAACATTCGCGTAAAATAAGCTGCAAATCTTTCCTAGGCCTGGCTGAAAGGCCGGTGCAAAATTTGTCGGAACCATTAGTACACCTTACACGCACAAAATAATTTGTAAGTCTAAGATAAAGACATGAACTGGTGGGTGTCAAATATTCGTTGTAGTGCGAATATAAATGTGTTGCTTAATTTCTTCCCTCAGATTTATTTTACGGGGCGAAAATTAAATTGAAAGTGAATAAGCAAATTAAGTACGCCTCTTGAAACATAATTGGAGCATTTATCGCCTAGTGTATGGCTTATCACACCCTACACCACTTGTTATGCAAGGTTGTATTAGGTTTGTGGCGGAAGTATGTAACATCCAGAATATAGAGATAAATCCACCTTCAATTATATCAAGCGATTCAGAATCTATTTTCAAATCGACGCAAACTCATCCGTCCATCTGTTCGTCTTGTACTCCTCTGTTTAACCTACAGGTTGCAATTTTTGAAATATTTCTAAGAATTTTGAATATGTCGACATGTCTTGTCCTAAGGATGACGATTCAAAATCGTACTCTGAACCGATCTAAGCTTATCTGTTCGTCTGCCTGTCTTGTTTTCAACCTACAGGTCGCAATTTTTGAGATACTTTGATGAAATTTGGTACACTGTCATGTCTTGAACTAAGGACGACGATTCGGAATCATTTTCTGAACCGATCCAAGTTTATCTGTCCGTCTATCGGTCTTCTTTTTAATTTACAGGCCGCAATTCTTGAGATATTTTGATGAAATTTCGAACACGAACGTATTTTGACCCAATCACTAACTCTATTGAAAAAGTTTCGGATTGATCCACTTCTTCGACTACTTGCTATACAAAATCTCATTTTAAAAACTCGTACTATGATTGCGTTGCACGAAGCGGTGTAGGGTATTTACTAATGGGCCGCGTTCCACTACAGGGTTTTTGCTTGCTTTTAAATTAATTTTGGTTTGATATGCCAAAAACATTATTAGTCGAACCTGATAGCAAATGTTCCAAATCAACAGAAAAATAATTTTGTTGCTGTATCATATCAATTACCGTTACACGACAAGCCATTAACGTTGAAGTTGTTTGAAGCGCTTGCAACTGGTATTGTTTTCGTTATTTTACAATCCTGACTTCCATTGTTTTATTTAGTAGAAAAGAACTCAAGTGAAAAACAGGTGATGATTAGAAGATTAATTTTATGCAACAAAGTTAATCACTTAATTGCTATAAAAAATTTAATCACTATTCCCAGAAGCCTTTTAAATTTTTTAATTTCTATTTGCGGCTTTTTACGGTTTATGGGAAATACAAAAAAAATCTAATATTTATTAAAACTTCGGAAATTTACTAAAAATTTAAATTGTGGCCAAAAAAAATTATTACTTTAGCTTTAAATACTTTTGCTGAGTTGTTTGGTGCTTCAATGTAAAATTCTTTTAATCAATATCCGCTATTTGGTTCAAAGTGGAAGATAGTCTAAATTGAAAGATAGTCCAGTTACATATCAGTCAATTAAATCGTAGAACGATTGTAGATGTGTAAGTAAAATAAACAACAATTTGTTGATCCATAGACTGCATACTGTAGAATGTACAGAGAACCGACACATAATGCTGTAATTATTTTGACATTTGTCTTATTTAGTATAATACTAGATGGATGGATATTGGGTAACCATCTTGCCTGAAATGACTCACAGGCGGACTTACTTCTCTTTCGTTTGCATTACACTTGAACTTGACAAGTCAACCGTTTTGCTGGCGAATTTAATTTTGGCTTAGTAAATTGGTGGCTGCCTTCTGTTTAGAACAATTGCTCACGTTATGTCTGCGATAGGTTTATAAAAAGCTTGGCTTTGGTCAATACATTTTTTCTATGTTATATTATTTAATGAGTTAGTTTGGCTTAGTTGGCCGTCTGGTGCTAAAGGGTATATAGGGTAAGCAATGTCGTTGTCACATTTAAGCAGTTGTTGTTCATCAACTTACCTAATCTTCAATAGTATAACGTTTCCTGCTAACTCTCTGTATCATAGTTGATACCGCGCGACGGTTTCAGCCAATCCTTTCAAGGCTTTAGGCTACGCTATGAAGGGCTATACTGAGTTCTTCCCCAATCCTTGAATGCTGTTAGAGAGAATGCGTGCTGTAGACGCGACATATTTTGCAGATGTAACCTACATAAGTTTGATCTTCAGTAATAACGCATTTAATCTCTACTTAATTACGAATTCATCGGCTATTTGTTTTCTAAAGCCATTTGTCAAAAGGAATGCCGATTATTCAAAGATAATAGCTTTTCACGACTCAAGTGTGAAAAAGCAAAGCTCATGCATAGACACAGATGGTATCTTATATTTCAGTTAATATTAAAGGATTTTCCATTAAATTAACGTACGTTACGTATACAATAAGTTTATGTACTTAATTTTTAATATAATTTTAAATTGATATTTATTTAATTTCTTTTTCTTCTTCTTCGTTTTCGCTTAATTTTTTAATAGCTAAAGTACTCTTTCTATCTATGTATGTAATATGAATTCTTTGTGCTATGTCAACAACATCATATGTCACACAAAATCATTTTAAGTGTATGTAAACTTTCATTCTGTTCTCGGGTTCAATATTGACTTTATCATACAGAGCAGAGTAAAGGAACTCATCTCATATCGCCTTTGTTTGATTTCATTTCATTTTTTTTTTTTTCTGCTTCTTCTTCGTCTTCTTCTTGTTCTATCTCCCCTTTTTTACTCATTTCTACCTCAATCTGAAACAATTGTGTAAATGTTTATCCATTCTGGGGACTATCATTAGGGGTGTGGGGTCGCGGGGCGAGGGGGGTTGAGGGGCTGAAATTCTAGTGAGTGTAAAATTTTCTAATAAAATATTTGTTCGGTGTTGTTGTTTTAATTTTTCTTTTTTCAACTACTTGTTTAACCACAAGGTGAAAAAAGCGGGCACTTAAACATTGTAAAGGAAACAAAGCATCAAATGTGAGGTTATGTTTTTCCTTTCTTTTTTTCTACTCCCATATATGCATATAGACATGGGCATACATCAATATATGTATGTATATATACATGTATATGTATATATATATGTACATGTATGGATATATATATAAATGTCAAGGAGGTTGACTGGCAGGCAAGTAAACGATACTTTGAACCTAAACACGAATAAATAAAGTAAGATATTGTGTATTGAAAAAGAGTGTAATCAAACCGAGAGGGACTCTAGGAGGACCAGAACATATACGTGTGTATATACACAGCAGGTCTTATGTAAGCTTTAAAAAAAAAATGGAAAAAAATAAAAATAAGGAAAAATATTCTTTTAAAAAAATAAAGAGAAATTTTCTTTTTATGAAAAGTGTAAAAAACCGAAACAAAACAGACAACTGACAATAACTGAAGCACACATTTCTTATGTAAACATCATTGGTTTTATAAACATTGCTTTTCATTTGAAGAGTGCACGAGCATGTAAATGCATGTATGCAAGCAGTTCTCTCTCTTTCCTCGTTAATCTTTACTTTATGCCACATTGTTAGTCTTACTTTCTTTTTCCTTTCGCTTTTAGACCCGTGCTAAGCATTGAAAGGTTAACCTTTATGCTTGTGTGTGGTAAATTTTCACAACTGCTTACATACTAAATAACAGCAAAACAACTTGTGGTTGGCTATGCATATATGCATGTACGTGTGTTCCATATATGATGGGGAATCCATTGTATATGCGGTTTCTTATTAATCTCTTTAGCCTTTGTTTGTGTTTGTGCGTATAGATGTAAGTATGAATGTATGTTTGCATTTAAGCTTTCGCACAGTGTCATGGACAAATCATTGGTTACGTTTAACGTCATTACTAGTAATTTGTGTTTTGTCAATTCCATAATTTGTTTTGCCGCAACAACATACGAGCAGAGTAAACGTAAACGTGATTTAAAATAATTCACTAAACAAATTAAAGTCTTTAATAATAATAATAACAATAATAATAATAATAATAATAATAATAATTTTATATTTCAATTACATCAATTATTTCTAATTAAATTAGGTATAAAAATATTAATT
>CCAG010017979.1:0-15282 GCA_001077435.1 Glossina morsitans morsitans | reverse complement strand
CCTATATTATGTTAAGTATAGAAATTTTCAAAGTCCCATAAAAAAATTCTCCGAGCAAAATTGAATATAACCTGAACATCGTTGGAAAGGCTATTAATAGAGGATTCATGCTGTGCTAGTTTCATTTTTTCACAGGGCATGGTTTGCCCACAGTAGCTAAGCAACCTTTCGCTTTATAAACATCATTTATGACATAGTGTAAAAATACTAACTTTTCAAATATTAATTAATTTATATAAATGAATGGTTTGTTTATTATATTTTGTAAAAAAATTTTCCAAAAATTTCATTTCGACTGAATTTTGACGAAAATCCCTTCGAGACTTCGTTTTATAGAATTCTGTTAAGGACTTCACAGAGCTCTGTAAACATATTTAGGTTTGTGTCTTTGCTAGTTAAATTTAAATATATCTTCACACCCTTTTCAATTGATCCTTTAATTCCGGAGGACATACACATTAATCAAGGAGTCGACGGACCGGTTCAATTAAATCTTACTTTTACTAATAGCCAGATTTTAGGATTGAACAAAGCCGTAGCGAAAGACTTTAAATACGTATGATAACCATGCCCTAATAAATAAACTCAAAGACTGTACCTTATGTATTTTTTTTTTTTTTTTTTTTTTTTTTTTTTTTTTTTTTTTTTTTTTTTTTCGTCCGCATATTACAACAAAGACTTAAAAGAGATATTGAGGCAAGGTTTCTAAAAAAATCGGCTGCAGAAAATTGGGACACAAACAATCTAAGATTTCCTTTAATTAATATAAAAGCAACTTTAGGCAAGAGCTATTGACCTAACCTAAAACAAACATACAATGTATACGAGCAACACAGAAAACCTTTGCGTTCCTACTACAAGTAAAGTTTGATTTCGGTCAACTCAGTAATGTTCTCCTTTGTCTTTGTTTAGAGGTTTTGGTAAAGACTTGGCAGCAAAACATGAATTAATATTCAAAGTGCCCAGAGTTAGTTTGGTAGGAAACTATGGCATTTCGGGTAAAATATTAATTCTTCCAGTACAAGGCGAGGGTACATGTAATCTCACTATGGGTAAGCTTTTTCTTTGAAGGATACATTTCACGCTTTCTTTTTTAACACATTTCTGTATATTTCAGTTGATTCCGAATATCATGTTAGTTTTAAAGCTATGCCAGAAGAAAAGGATGGCAGTGCTTTTATGAAACTAACAAATTTCCGATTGCATCCTGAACCGAAGCTTGTAATATATAAATTCGATAATTTATTCAATGGCGATAAAGTGTTGGAAGATACTGTGAATAAATTTGTGAATGAAAACTGGAAGGAAGTCTTTGACGAACTACGTGTACCGTTCGATAAATCATTTGGTGCAGTTATCAAGTATATAATGGACGAGGTTTTCAATAAATATCCCTATGCGAAATATTTCATCGAATAAAATGTTTATCGTCTTGGTTTCAACTTGAAGCAAGAAGAGTTTTGAATGATACCATATTAGCATATATAATACAACGATCACACCCAAACTTCTTTATCTTTTCGTAGGTAAATGTCTAACCATTTTAATAACATTCAAATAAGTGATCAAGGTTTTCAATAAACAAATTTTGCAAGAATTTCAAATCAACCGTAATTTTATAATTAAATATTCCAGCAGATATCCAAGCATACCGGTATAACTGCGCTACGTCATACAAAATATCTTGGTTCAGTATAGGCAAATGTATAATTGAGGATTAAATACCAACAGGGCATTTTGCAAGGAGTGTTAGCTTTCCGTTCATTTTTGCTGGGTGAAGATAGTTAAGTTTGGGACATCTGCCTGGAATAAATTCAACCTACTGGGAAATGTATTATGTTAATATTCAAAGATATCATTTTAGATATAGTGTAACAGCTATGATGTCCGTAATAATCGTTTCTATTTGTCTAACTGTCGGACTATTGACTTTATTATTTTTAGGGCTATTCTTAAGTGACACTTGAAAAGGATGGGCGATTGTAGAGACAGACGCACATGTCGTTGCTGCGGTAGCCGGTTTGAGCGATAGGGGCGGGTGTTCAATTTTTGTCTCACGGACACTTCTTCTAATAATAATTGCAAATCAATTTTTTTGTGTTCAAAAAAATATTGTTAGCAAATAACCAAATTTTTAATAGTTTCCATCAATTTGTTTCTATTAAAAAATGCAACTCTGACTCGACGTTACTGTCAATTGCTCTTATGATCACTGCTAACAAAAATCACAAAAATCACTGGTGATTCATTGTTGATGGCATTTTTACACATATTGATTATTATTAATTACACAGATTTCCAAGAGGAACAAGGAGGTTCTATTGTAACTATTAATGAGCACCAGCAAACTGGTCAAGCATTTCGCAATTCAAGCTACTATTTTTACTTTTGTTAAGGTTTTTCTTTTCTCCCCCACCAAACCACAGCAATTTCTCAATGAGTGAGATTAACAATTTCACCTACTACAGGGTTGTATTTGTTACAAATGTTACATGATACAACCACAGGTTACAATGGCTGATATAACTTCTTGTATTATGTCGTGTAAGTACTATAAGATTATTGTATGGAGACTACACCTTTGATAAGAGAAAGTAGACGCAATTTGAATCCATTCCATTTTTACCTTTCGATGACACAAATAAAAGAAAAGTAAAATTCGATGTACCCGGTGGAATTTTCCCATATATATCGCTTAATCTTGAATGTGGGTGAACATAACCTAAAACACTAAACTCCATTGCGTAACTAAAATTATCCTGACAGAAGACATCTGAACTCAACCCATCACAGCATTCTTTCAATCTGCAGCTGTTTTACTTTGTTGCACGCACAAGCGATTTGTGAAATGCAGAAAAACTATTTGCTTAAAACAAAGCAAAGCCTAAGAAGATTGAATGAGATCAGGCGTGACTGAAAGCAGTTAACTTTATTGTATAGGCAATGGTGTACCAGTTTTATTATTTGTAGCAAAAGTCAAACACTTCGTGATGCTGATTCGTGATAACGATTGTTGTGGAAAAACTCTTGAACCTGTATTTGCTTAAATCGATAGCCGCATACATATAGTTTCCGATTTTACTATGTAGAGCCGGTGCATGTATTGATCTTTAATGCACAGCCAAGAAATGTGGAAATTGGTAAACAGAATAATAAATTATACCCTATATCACCTATACATAGAGAGTATGTTAAGTTTGTGAGAGACTATGTAAATCCACAAGGGCCCAAGGGAGTCGCACTTTTCATCATACCGATTCAGAAAACCCTTCTGCTCGATCTAAGCTTCATCTGTCCGTATGACGTAAAAGAAGATTTTAAAAGAGACTTAGTCACCAACGAAAGGTAATTTGAAAGAGCTGTGAGACGAGAGAAATCAATGAAATAAACGAACATTACATAAGTCTGCAAACATAGCCGGCTCAAAGTCACATATATAGCATGGCGGGGAGAAAACTTATGGGACACCCCTATATTTCATTTGAAATTTGTAGTAATTAATTAGTTGGTATTGATTTTTATCACTTTCAATTATTATAGATTACTATATACATTTTACGATTCATTGCGTAATGTTATTGCCTTCCACTTAACTAAGTACAATTCTCGATTAATTTGCATATTTCCTGATCAAAAAAAAACTTCTATTGATTTAAGCGATTAAGACGCGTGTCTAATTCGCTTTCGATTTAAGAAACATAATTTATTTCTTATAAAGCTATCGCCTAGCGTAAGTGAATAAGATTCATTACTGCCTAGTCGGTCAGTTCGGCTTGCAATCTCTGTGCAGCAGACTATGCTTTGTAGTAAGCACTTTATAGTAAGTAGCTATATATGGGATTACTTAGTCCCACATTCGATTACTAATACTTTTAAGCCTGAAAATATAGTACACTGTTTACTTTTAATAACTTTGTTGTTTGCTTATTATTGCTGTTCTTCGCTATAATGGCGTAATGTAAGCATTAAATTTAGTATCGCTCGTTTTTCGTTTACTTCTTCAAGCCTAACAATATGGTATGAAAAAAAAGCTGTTTTCTTGAAACTTTACTGTGCTTTTGATCAACGATCTCCTCTATAATTTCGTAATTGAACCCTTTAACCGCAAAAACGTTGCTGAACTCAACTAAATATAAGTTGCAGTCAGTAATGAATATATAAGTAAGTAATGTTATGTACGATGGATTAAAGTAAATTTTCTTTGTCCTTCATCATTGTAGTGAGATTACAATTTAAAATCACGTTTTAGAGATTAGTGATCATTAGTTGAGAGAACTATGTATGACTACATCGACACCTGTGATTCTTAAGGATTTAGGTCAGTTAATACTAGGAAGACTGAAACTTAGTGTATACCTGCCCTGTCTATATTGCCCGGAAGGGCAGTCAAAATGACTGCTTTGTAAAAGAATAACTAAAATAATTTATTTGAAATTAATCTTTAAAATTTTTATACCCACCACTGCAAGATGGGCGTATATTTATTTTATTCTTTTCCATAATGTATGTAACCCGCAAAAGGAATCTTCAGAGACCCTACAAAGTATATATATTCTTGATCATCATGAAATCCTCAGTTGATTTAGCCATGTCTGTCTGTCGGCTATAGTTTATAAGTAACGAGCAAAACATTAAATTGCTTTTATTTTATCAAACAGCGGTGGTCTCAGGTTATATTGCACTGTTGTCGCGTCCTTCGACCGCCCTGAACCGTTTTTAACACCAACCAGTGCGGGAATTTTCAAAGTTTCTGTGAAATTTGAAATCGATGGAAGTCGATTCTTGCGACCAAGAGAACTTTTTAAAAAGACATGCAGACGGACAAAGGGACAGGCTTAAATCGATTTGAAATTCAATGCTGCTCAAGAATATATACATTTTATGGTGTTTCCGAAGCTTTCTTCTAGGCGTTCCAAGCGTTGTAACCACCCGCTCCCCACTCCTCCTCATCATTCAGTGACGAGTATAAAAATCTATTAAAAGGAACAGAAAAAAGCGAAAATAATAGGAAGGAAATCTGCTAAAGAAAGTAACAAAATCAACTACATACTATTTTCTACAGCTACTTTCTCGCTTCGGCGAAATTAGGAAAATGCGTGTTCCTTGCAGGATATCACTGGATGAGTTGCGTTAATTTTTTGTCTTTTTTTTCTTATATAAAAAAACAATAATAATTACGTAGATTAAAATAAAATTAATAATTTAATTATAACCACGAAAAAAAGCCGAACAATTTGTTGTTCAGTTATTCTCAGTTAACAAATCGCTTAATTGTTATTAATATTAAAACTTTATTTGACAATACTAACGGTCCTGGCAAGACTAAGTCCTGATAGTGGCGACACACCCAATAAAAATTCTATGGACCCGCTTGCAGTATACAGCCATTAAGCCGACGGGGAACCCATTTTAGGGTCTCAACTAGCGAGTATTTGAGTGATATGCTAGAGCTATACTTGGGTTACATAAATATATATTTTTCGCACCCTTCCCATTTTTTGATATTTTATTCTAAAAGTAATTGAAGAACTTCATTGCGACGAGCCGCTGTTCCTCACGCTTTGCTTGAGTCTAATTTATTAAAACGAACGAACGATAGGCAGAGGCAATTGAAACCATCTACCTATGAAATGTCTATTGTTGCAATAATCACGACCGCCAAAGCTAATAGAAAATTATACTCTTAAATTATATGTTTGTGTAATTATTGAAAAGTTCAATGCACTTAATGGAAAAATACTCACAAATACTCTCTAAAAAGGTTAGAGAGTTCATTAGGTTTCACTTAACAATGTTACAGACTTTTCACCATCTATTCGCAACAATGTAACAAAGGCAATTTTTTCTATTTCTAAATTAATTTGAATCGTAATGGGGTTCATTGCTTGATCATTTTATAATTTACTAATAATTTCAATTAGTTAACAATTTAGTTTTATTATATAAATAAATCAATGTTGTCTATAATTAAGTCGAAAATGAACAATCAAATAAAGGATAAAGTTAACCTCGATAACATATTTAGCCTACCTATCATCTAAGTGTGGCCTAATCTATTCTGAACAAAATTTCACAAATAAATAGTCAGTAGACCTACAGCTTATGCCTGAACCAATCAATTATGTTCAAATTTTACCTAAATCTTTTTCTTCTTCGTTACGTAACTACTATCATAAAAAAAATTATATTTGTTTATAAAACCATAAGGAAAGAATCCTATAGCCGAAGTAGTTTGCAATAAGTTCTTCTGTCATTGGCTGGAAAAATAAATCATATAACAACATCTGTGTATTCTTACTTACCATCAAAGAATTCATGGAAGCATTACTTCGTTTAGTTAGCCATTAATGGCATCCAGAGATGTGCATCAATGACATTCTAAAAGTAAAAAAACAAATTCTTAGTCACAAGAAAATTTTGAATCGGTTTAAGAAAGCCCACTATCCCATTTTCTAATTCATCCGCCGAACCCTTACGGTCGCAAAAAGCTAAAATTTAATCCGTACTTGAAAACCAAGCTTCATAGTACATGCGCTTCCTACCTTTCACGTCTACAAAAACTGAATGATCCAAAAATCTGGTTATAATAGGTATCGACTTGAAATTGCCTTCAAATATTTAACGGGATCAGCTTAAGAATGGAACCATGAACCTTTCGCTTGGGCTAAACATCTTAAAAATAATGCTTCGTAACTGCTTCATCTTCACTTATACTATGAACCGCCATAGTCAATTGGTTCAATCTACCCATTCCGCAACAACCATTGTATGGTGAATAGAAATGAATTCAAATAAATTCACTTTAAAAATGTTACAAAAATGTGCAGAAATTTAATACGACACGTGCAAGTAATAGCGCTTTTGTCTTATAAAAGTCGGAAACTATTTTGATTAAAAAGTCAGAATAAAACTTGAAGTGAAGTATAGTTCAGTAATACGCGGAAGACAAAATGTTGAACCTTTCGCTGAAGTGCCTATTAATTGTATTATTGTGTGCATCTCTTAGAGCACAATTTCGTAAGTAACTTATTTACATTGTGTTAAAAAAATAGGAAATGATAAACTAAACTATGCTTCAGCGATTGATCCTAAGCCTTGTAACTATGGTGACACTGAGTGCATAAAAAAGGTTATTAGTCACTTTTTACACAAGAAAGAAGGTGAGTAATGAGATGTTTTTGCATTAAATTCTTAAAAAAAAATATTTTGATTTCAATTTCAGGAGACGATTCCATTGGTTTGCCTCCGGTGGATCCTTTGACTCTGGATACGATACACATTATGCAGGGAGGTGACAGTCCTCTTAATATAGATTTCACGTTAACTAATAACAAACTTTATGGATTAAGCAAATCTATAGTAACCAGTGTACAGTACGTATAATAATCCCCATCCAGGCTAAGGCAATCCAATCCTCATCATCATTTCTACATTCAGTATTTAAGTGCTTCTATCGTTAGACTTTAAAACGTCCTCAAGTTTAAAAGACGTAGGAAGATTTTATTTTTCTGATAAAGCTTTTCCTCCAAAACGCTGATAGAACTCCTTCTCGATTCTTATCAAACGTTAATGAAGTATTCTCATCAAAAAAAATACGAATGCCTCTATGCAATCTTTAGAGAGTTCAATTACTACATCTTACACCGCTTGTTGTATAAAATATGCTAAATTTATGCGGATGTACGTAATGACTTGAAGGACATAAGAACGTAAGCATTGAAAAAGTTATGCTGAATCGAAGCTTGTGCGTCCGTCTGGTGTCTTGTCTTCAATCTACAGATCGCAATTTATCACATATTTTAACGAAATTGGGTACATTCGAGCGTTTTGATCCAAGTATGAGCCCTATCAGGCAATTTTCACGACCGCTCCCCATATAAACCCTTATTTTCGTCATAGGGAAAGTTTCAACTTTCAGAATTGGATTAGTAATAATATTTCGCACTTTCTGGCAATGGAGGATGGGACAATTTTTGGACATCTTCCTTCTCCCAAAAAAAAGATCCAATTTTGAATTTCTTCGATGAAAATTTGGTATAAATAAATAAATCAGTCAACTCACTTTGGATTGTCTGCATTATAGAGCCCACCCGGCTGTCATAGGGGCTGTCGTAAAAACCATACTTTTACAGGAAAACAAAGTATAATTTTTGATGTATCGTCTCACGAAAATGAATGAACAATTATACTCGACTAGTGATGCACAGTATTTAAAGACGACCTCTGTCGACTATAGGGATTTTACTTGGTATACCATATACCACTTATGATACAAAGGAATGCTAAGTGTATGCACCGAAGAAGGAGTTGAGGTAGACCCACAATTTATTATAGCTGTTGATACAGAATTATTTTCCGTCCGTCTTGTTTTCTTGGGTTCATCCTACAAATCGCAATCTCTACGATATTTTGATTGAGTTTGGTACACTAGCAGGAATTTTGGCCCACGGGCAAACACAGGAAGTGGTTCGCGTGGGTTCATTTTTTCAATTGTTGAAAATTTCCATTGCTTTGTGTTCAAGCCAAGTAACGGGTTCCATCTCAAGTGTTTCCATCCTAACATATGCTGCAATTGTGATAACTGATTTAACTATATGTCAAATTACTTTTTTTTTTCAGAGGTTTTGGTAAAGACATGACCCAAAAAAATTCTCTAGCAGTTAAAGTGCCTGGTGCGATTAGTTTAATAGGAGATTATAGTGTTTCGGGTAAAGTTTTAATTTTGCCAGTACAAGGTAAAGGCAAAAGCAATATAACTTTCGGTGAGTTTCCCTTTCCATTTCTTTATTTATCACTTTTTTTTTATTGTGCACCAATTTTCCGTTCATTCAGTTGACTCGGAATTTAGAGTTGATTTCACTGGTGCTCCTGAAGAAAGAGACGGCAATATTTATATCAAATTGGAAAATTTCCATTGGTACGCTAATCCCAAGTCCATAATATTTGATTTAGAGAATTTATTCAATGGAGATAAAGCCTTGGGTGATAATATGAACAAATTTTTGAATGAAAACTGGAAGGAAATCTACACCGAAATAGAAGACTCACTGGATGAACAATTTGGTATCGTTTTTGGAAATATAGTTCATCAGGGGTTAGCCAAATATCCATATGCAAAATATTTTAAAGAGTGATTCTCAAAATAATGCGTTAAGTTGCTTGAGAATGAATAAATAAAATCATTTTTAATTATAATGACTTTACTTTCAATGAATTTATTTTAAAAAAACTAGTTAATTAGCATTGAAAATCAAGCAAACGATTAGCTTCAGATTTCATTATGGTAATAAACAAATGAAAAATTCAATTTATAATAAAATATTATACAAACAAAAAATTAATGAAAAAAGAAAAGAATAGTTCATCCTATTATGCCATTTTTATGTTAGGCCTAACGTCAATAAAAAGAGTCAGTCTCCATCACGATAAATCAGTGTCTAGTGTAATGCGTCAGTGCAATATCGTACGTAATACAAATACAAATGTAATATCAGAACGCGTGTGGTACAGTTTGACGAAGAATGTCATATTGAAACTGTTATCATTATGTCCATCGTGCTAACATGATATTGTAGTGAAAACACAATAAAGATTCTCTCGAATTGAGTTTTATTATAATTCTCTTGTTTGATTTGTGTTCTCACTTTAAATATGACTTTTATTCTGACTCATCAATTCTTACTTTAATTCTGACCCAACTGAGCTTTGGTCAGTAACTTATATAATAAATTATTATGTTAGCTTAAGCAAAATATTAGAATTAAACCAGGTTATCACTAAAGTCACATTTAATGTGGATTATAACTAATGTTACATTTAATGTGGGTTATAACTAAAGTAGGTTATCTTACCTACTAGGTTATAGCTAGATTTACATTGTGGAAATATAAGAAAGTGCGTACTTACCATAAGCGATTAATAAAGTGAGTAAGTCGAAGTAAGTCGATGAATCGATAGCGCTACAATACATCATGCCACAAAGCTAAAGCAAGAGCAATCATAAAGATCCTTCCTGATAATTTACTAATGATAGAAAGGTTCCCAATCATCCTAATGAAGTCTTTACGTTGAACAACAGAAAAAGAGCTTCGCGGCTTTAGAACACTGTGAACATAACACAGCAATAGTGTTAGCGATACGACGTAATCTAGAAGATATATAAGCCATAACGCCAAATACAACTTCCAAGCCGCTTAAACATGCGGCCTTAGGGGAGCGTAGGCCAATTTATACCAAGCTCGTTGATGTAAATAAATGTTATTAGAATAAACTCTGCGCAAGATTACGAAGATTTTACTATATATGTGATCTATATGGTTTTCAAAAGTAAGGCAATGACCAGTATATATGTCTAAGCGCTCAAATTGTTTAACCATCACTATTCTCTTCTCATCAATAAGAAAATTGACTCACGGAAGATGATACTCAGTGTTAAGAAAAGGCATTGCTTTCTTCTTAGTTGAATCAATAAATGACGAGATGACTATAACAAAAAATGCCTAAAGCGTTTCATTTGAGAACAACACAATTACTCCGATACGCGTCAGATAGAAGTCCGCATCGTCCGCAAACAGATATGATCTGCAAACATAGGTGTCAATTTATTGTCAAGGGTCCTTAACCTACCTATATACTAAAAAGAAAGGAGCCTAAAACGGAACCCTTGAGAACCCCAAAGAATAAGGGAAGTATTTGGAGACAAACTCCATCAATATCAACAAACTGCGATCTTCCAGCTAAGTGCGAATATATAAGAATGCAAGCAGATCTAGAAAACCCAAAAACTTTTTAATCATTACTGACTAACTAATTGAGTTAAAAGCTTTAAACAAATCCAGACTAATAACTAATAACAGACAAGAAACCGTTACTGACATTATCTCTAATCGCATCAACAAGTACAAGACGATTTTTCAAAATAAATCGTTAAATAGGGAGTGATCGAAAAAGTGGCAAGTGTACCAAATTTCATCAAAATATCTCAATAATTACGACCTATAGGTTGAACACAAATAATATGGACATAGATCAGAGGGGCAGGCAAGCTTAGGTCGATTTAAAAAATGATTCTGAATCGTTCGGTATCATGAAAGATGGCTAAGCCCTTCTGGATGCAAACAAACTTAATATACCCTGTACGCAAATGGTGTGCAGTGCAATGACTTAGTGCCGAATGAAGAGCAAAGTTATGTGATAGCCCCTGTATAGAAAATGTTCTCACAGGAGAAAAGAATAAGAAGCGCAGCTATCCCTGCTGTAAGGTCGTGTAAAAGAAATCGTTTTAAATAGAAGTTTCGGTGATGGCTTCATTAAAATACCTCAAGTGCATTCTTTACAGCCAAAGGAAAGTCACATCAATGTGAACATCACCAGCTCAAATAGCAAATTGTGCGGAATAAGCCTCCTTCCTTATAGGGGTTTAAGTTAGGCACGTGCCAAGAATACATTAGAGCAGTTACGTAGAATGATTGCGCTATTAATATTTACTATGTAAATATACGGAAATCTTAATTTCCTTCTGCATTAAATTTCGCTCATACTCATACATTATTACTTTTGGTGACCAAATGTCTACATATTTTCACTAAGAATTGCAATATATCTTAGAACACTTTACCGTTTAATAACCGTTAGTAAAAAGTTCATAAATCTTTACTGACCATTAAGGTGACTTAAGTGACAATAAAAAAATGCATAATTTACATAACAGGCTTGTAGTTTACATATATATATTTATATTTATATGAGTTTCTTTTGGATTTCAAATAATTGAAGAGCCTAACCTAGCAGTTTAACTACCTCAGCGTCGATATTAGCCAAAGGGAAAAAAGTCTAATTAAGTAATTGACGCAAGCGCCACCCCTTGACAAACCTCCTTTAGTTCAATGGATGAAAAAAAAAGGTGTTAAATTAATTTGAATTAATTAAAAAATTGAAACAGTGGTTTTCAGTTAAATGCACAATTTAACTGATTGATCCGATTTGTTGAATTATTTATTTTTGATTCAAAGAGACCTTTTGCTACTTTATACTGGTGCAACTATTGCGCTAATTGTCAGCTGATCGACAGTTCTTGCTATGGTAGGTCTTAACGTCTAGATGGGTTTTACATATAGGTGGACAAAGTGTTAGTTCTATATCGCTTAAGATCTGGAGTCATTTGTGAGATAAGGACTAAAAGGCTGGAACTGAAATTGAATAAATGAATTAATGAATAAATTGACTTCTGAGCAATCTTTCTAAGGAACCCTCGTAAAACCAAAGGCTGAAATAGGGGAAGCTTTTGACAGCAAAAATAAAATACCCGTTCATTCTCTGATGCGGCGCAAACACATTGTGAAGGCAATTTACTAGCCCATAGAGAGCCCACTAGAGCCCAAACCTCCCTAAGCGTTCGTGGACTTCGAGAAGCAGGCAGCACGTCAAACAAGGCTATTGGGAGAACTCTGAAACACAGAAATATTCCAAACGTGACTACAAATTGGATAATCACTGTACTGAATTCTAGACTTATGGCCATTGGCTTAGCAAACATGTCAACGATTATCAAGACCACCAGTGTTTGTCCTCATGATGCAGGGCTTTCTTCTCTAACCTGGGTGATGGTCGCAGCCGAGCTGCTTGGGCAAGCAAATGATTAATCTCGGTTTGGCTATCTGTCACATCTACGCTTGCGCTGACCGACTGTTCAACCATAGGGCGATTTCGAGCTGTTATGGTAATGGGCGCAAAGCCATTGGAAGAATTGCACAAGACAACACAGGCAAGCAAAAAGAATTTTAAAATATCCCGGTCCAATACATAAGCTGCGTGAATTACGAACGAGTAACGCCCATTCAATTTTTTCTTATCGTAAAGCTTCTATTGTCGCACTTAATACTACACAAAATCACCAAAGAAAAAGAATCACTTGAGTCTATCCGGACTATCTTCAATTATTACAAATTTCTCAAAAAGCTTTTAAATCTCTATTAGTCACTCTCACTATTATAGTTTATAATCACTCATCACTTACGATTATAATTTGTGTTTTTAGTGAAGATGTCGGTTTTATATCTCACCAGTTCGAGCACGCGTTTGCTCTTGTCGAACCCAACGCAAATCCCACTTCGCAAGTGATGGCGATTGCTTCTCTCGTCTTGATTGGCGTTGTCAACCGTTTTTTTGATCTCATTCGAAAAAGGTGATTTCCGACTACCACTGTCTACGGATTGTTATGATCATTTTTAAAGATATTTACTCTCTACTTACAAATGCGTATCGCTTAGTGCGGAATGAAAATGCGGTGGTGAAACCATATGATGGCAACTGTGTAGAACATATTTGCACAGGAGAAGAGAACAAGGAGCGCAGCAAATTTGGCTTAAGATCGTATAAAATGAAAAGTGTTCAATAAAATTTTGGGCGACAACTCCCTTCAAATATTTCAATTGGTTTTTTTAACCCCAAAGCATAGTCACGACAATCTGGACATTACTATGTCAGTAGCATGTCAATAGCAAAATATACAGACTAAGATGGCTTATGGTGATTTAAGTTGGGCAAGTTAGGCAACGGTTGTAATAGTTACCTAGAATGACTTTGCTACTAATATTTCCCACGTAATGGTATCGAAGTTCGTATTTGCGTTCGCATTGAGTTTCGCTTGTACTCAATTTTGTTGGCGACAAACTGTCTACATGTTTAATTTACTGCTTAACACTGTTTAGTAAAAAATTTAGAATTAATTTCAAGTTTCAATGAAATACAAAATTGACTTGACATTAACGTGATTTCAACACTATTGAGTACGTATGTGATTTGCATGATTGACTTGAAAGAGCTGTTGATTTATACAATCCACTAGGAATATTCTCTTCTGGATTTCAATTAATTCGCGAGTGTGTCCAAGCAGTTTAGTACCTGTGCGATCACATTAGTTGAAGAGATAAAGAAAAGTCTAATTGAGAGAAATACTAATCAAACGCAATTAAATCTGTAATTGAAGCAAGCGCGATAGAAAGATCTATTAAGAAACTTGCTTTAGTTCAATTCAAGCAAATAAAAACCCTTCGTAAATTAATTTGAATTAATTAAAAAATTGAAACAGTACTTTTCAGTTTAACGCGCAGTCGAACTATTTGTTTATCTCAGTATTCGATTAAAAAAAGCCCGTTACTACTCCATACCAGTGCAACTCTTCTGTGCATTATGTAGCTAATTGAACGGTTTTACTCTGATGGCGATGAAGCCTTAGCGCACAGATCGTACGCGAGTATAGTCAATTAAAAGATAATTGTAGAAGAGGCAAAGGAAAATCTATTATATTGCCTCGTGCTAAGAATTACTGGCAGATTCTGCAAGCAATGGTCTTTCATCCATACCATATATATGTGGCATACACCACAACAATACTTAAATGTATGAAAATTGGTCAAATGGGCGGATAACTTTTGTGAATCGCCGCAATCACAAAAGTGAAAGTATCAAGTTGAGCCTTGGCACAAGCATCCCTTGATCGATTAAGAATCTGAGGATATGAAGCGGGTGTGATCGGCCTATATGGACGTCTACAAAGTGGAAGAAACTCCTTCAAACTCAAAGTTTTTGCACGCAGGTTGTTATTAAAAATGCCTATAGTATCACGTGAACTGGGAAGACCTCTGCTGTTCAAATTAAATGAAAAATTGTTTTTTTTTCTCATTGCTCATGAATTGTAGCAGATAAGAGAGATAGCAGCAAGCGAGGCGGTAGTACTTATACAAAAATGGGAAAAGTTGTCCATCCCTTCTCAATATTATAGCGCATCAAAATTTAATTTTTTTTCAATATGTTTATAATACGCAGAAACAAGCTTCAAAAACCCCATTAAGTGTTTAAATTTTCAGCCATTTTCAAATTTGGAATTCACCTAAGAATGTTCATCAGTTCGTCGACAAACTATCATCCGAGCAGAATAAAATGAAAGCGTAATTGTAGATCGAGCGCGGGAAAACAGTTCAGAGTTGGGGTTTCTCACTCTGCAAAGAAGCAAGCGGTACATGGCTTTTAGCTTTCATTGTTTCTCACTCCCATTCTCATAACTAATTAATTGATAAAAAATTCCTTGCTTGCTTTTTAGTCAGCCTAAGCACTGAATTAAAAAACGTTCCTGAAGTTTTTTATCCCAACATATATTACGATTATCATTAATTATTATTTCTATGTTGTCCATTATCTTTTATCAGTGGTTTTGGCGAAGATTTGGCGAAAGAAAATTCAGTTATATTTTTATTAATATTATTATTATTATTATTATTATTA
>CCAG010017973.1:0-34466 GCA_001077435.1 Glossina morsitans morsitans | reverse complement strand
AACTTTACATTGAAATGCCATCACATAATGACTGCTCAGGATAATTCATTATACGGCAGGCAGGCGAAGGAGTGGTTTGATCCAAACTATTTTCAATAGCGTTTGGCCTTGGGCAGAAAATGGTCAGTGTATCATCATCAAAGTAAGTCAAATATATCAAAAATTTGCGACGGACAGAGAGACAGATATGCTTAGATTGATTCAGAGAAGTGATTCCTATTCCTGTCAAATTCTCTTTGCTGTTATATACATCCACACAAACTTAATGTACCCTTGCAGTGCAAGGGTGCTGGACTATAAATATCCTTATCTTAAGATTACTTATCTTTTCTTAGCCATAAGCGAACGATATCTTTAAAATGAACTAAACTCTCGATATGTTGTCTTTTGCTTTATTAGAAATTTATTAAAAACTTTATTGTTAGGAGAAAAATCACTAGTGCGTGTTTATGTTATGTCTTTCTTGTGATGAAATTCTTACCGAAACTTCTTATAGCATGCAGACGGCAGGTAGACACCCATAAATTTCATTTAAAATATAACGTCTATGGCATTTTATGATATGGCATTCAAAACGATTATAATATAATGCCAAGTTTGCAAATGACAAAATTTTCCTTTGAAAATGTGATTGTGTGTCGTGCTTTTAATTATTAATAATATTCAGGATTTTGTTATTTCATGTTAGGAAAGAAATTCTTAGAAAAAAAGAAGAACAAAAACATTCTTTTCCCCCTAACTCCTGCTTTTTGTTCTCTCCTCTGTCTTTGTTTTCTAACGAGCTTCCAACACTTTCTAACAGAAGGTAGACTTGCTTGTTCTTCTTATTTGTCTTTCCTTTGTTTTCTCTCATTTGTCTTTCTATCATATTGATAAAAAAATTCACTTTTTCTTGCATACACTCGTACATACGCCCACGTAATTTGGAAATAAATGTGTATATATTTAGCAAGCCATTATCTCTCTTCTTCAACATCAATTCCTAGATTTGTCATTTGCCTACCTATCTGACTACCCACACAACTAGCTACTCCTCGCTAACGCATATTTAGACATCAATATTAATAATAATGTTGTTATCACGAGTGAGTATGAGTTTCGGGGAAGTGGGATGTGAACGTTGAATTTTTATCAGTTAGCCTTGTTTTTCCAGAATACGAAGACTCAATGGCTGCGAATTCATCGAAAAGTATGCGAGTGCGTATATGGACATTCAGAGCAAAAGTTTTCTTGATTTCTTTTTTTGTATCGAAAAGTGAGGGATTATTTTCTTACTTGATTTTGTAAAGAGTGCGGATGGCAAGACAAAACACCATTTATACCGTATTCATTATAAAATGGCATTTTTTGGAAAAGATAGAGTGATGGTGACAAAAAAAAACTCTTAAAAGCTCATTCATTTTAATTATGGTTGTTCACGTCACTGTAGCTCCTTTTCATAGATACGCACATTAACATGAAATATTTCATTTCCTTTTTGTTCTTTTTCTTCTTTTGCTGGTTCCAATGTTTTCATCCTTGATGGTTAATTACAATGGCTCGATGTTCATTTATGATGGGATGTTAGATAATGATAACTAAAAGGCATCTTAGAGAATTGCATTAGACTTGACGAACTGCTTTTTCCCCAAGAAGGTTTTTGGAGTAGCACTCGGCAAACTGTATTTTTAATTCGAAAGATATTCTTACGTACCGTAAACGGTTATTTGTATTTGTATTATTGTTTGTAATTGTTTTCATGTACGAGATCATATACTTTCATTAGATTTTATAACTTGGCAGATAGTACTAGTTGCTTACTCTTCCAAACCGCAGGCTTCAAAGGAGGAACAATTCAGTGGCTTGTGATGTAAATAGTTAGCATAAGCAGCAGAATTGCCACATAGGGCGGTATCTAAAAAGAGAGACTATGAAGTCAACACATGATTTTTTGCCGTCAAAGTGAAAAAAAATCAATACGTGAAAGTCAATCAATCGAAGGCGAAGTTTACTGAGGAAAAAGGCAATACTTTGTACGGTTTTCTTGGATAATGCTTTACCATTTTCACTAAACCTTTGTAGGGCTCGTAAGACAAACTTCACAAACTTCATCTGCAGTTTATTTAACAATTTCTTGAAATTTCTCAAACATCGAAACAACAGACAAGCTATGGACTATGTATTTCAAATCATGTAGCGTAAGCTCGCTTTTTTGTTTAGGAAGCGTCAAAACAGTACATGATCGAAATTCTCTTACGGTCAAGTCCTCAGCATTTGTTTTGAAATAACAGACGCAAACGGTTCACCTCTTTGTGGGTTTCATTTGTGTTTATGTGCCATCTCGTGCCACCCACCACATCATTCCCTTTCATCAGTCGATAAAAACCATTTCAGAAATGGTTCTAGAAGCATCAGTACATAAAGCAAATTTGGTCGCGACTGATCGCATGTGAACCTGTATGTGGAGATTGTACCTATTACACTCTACTTCAGGTCTGGTCCGCGGGTACATTAAGTTTATTCGGATATATATAACCGCCAAAAGGACTTGACATAGATAGGTACCTGTTATTAGGCCGATCGTAATTACTTTCTGAACCAATTTCTGAATCGATCTAAGCACGTACATCAGTCTGTCCGTTTTGTATTCTTGTGATTAACCTACTTGTAGCAACTTTTGCAATACTGCAACGATCAACTACCAACCGCACTTTTGATCTAAAGATGAAAGCTGTTGAAAATGGTTCAGATGGGACCATTTTGTCGAGCGCTACCCATATAAAGCTTTATTTGGAGAAGTCTGCATGAATAACTACAGCGAGCTGATACAGGATAAGCAATGGTGGGATTTAGGCCACTATCATGCTTTCACTCGTTTTTTAATAGCTCAGTAGACGCTTTTTAATGTTAGCAATGCTAGCAAAGCTAATCTATTTCTTTTGTTACTATATGATCTACTTATTTAGAGATTGTCATCTGAAATATCGTAAATATCGAAATGGTCAGAACGAATGACTCTGAGTTATCCTTTACGTGAGTTCGATAAGGCATAATGTCTATAAACCGCAAAAATTTTCTTCGTAAGTCCACACAACATTAGTTTCTCTTCTACATCTTCTTTTCATCAATATCAAACACATATACTTTATCGATACCAAACAAGTGCAAATACTATAGTGGGCCTTGGTTCGCCTTTAAGCGCCGTACAGCACCCTGTCAACTCAAAGTATTCTTTAATGAGAAGGAAAACTTAATCCAAAAAAAGGATTTTTACCCGAATCTCCACATCTCTTCTCACGGTTATGAATACGCGCAATAATAATTATATAAACAGTATACGGGAAGTTATATAGCACATGTAGATTTTCTAGTTTGTTTGCTATTCATATTCATCTGCATGATCGTATTCGCTGACTAATTGTGTATTTTGAGTTTAATGCAATATTATTGAGCATGAACAACGGCTGAATGTGATTTATTGTTCGGATTCGAAAAGGGTTACTCACACGGACATATTATTAAAAAACGATTTTATTCTATATAATGGAAGAAGAGAGGTGGCATTGTATTAAACGTGTAGCGCGTAGTAATATCGGTTGGAGACTCTGTATGTACGTAAACATTATATCGTTTAACGAAATCGTTTTTAACATATCGCACTGTATGGAAACAGAAGCCCATATTTATGTGCTTCTTAGAAGAGGGAAAATGATTTTCATTACACTACAGGTGTTGCTAAGTTGACCTATGAATTGTTCGACTTTGTGGCGAACTTTTCCTGTGAACAGATCAAATCGCTTTCTAAGCCACCCACTTTCAAAATTTTTATTGAAGTGTCATCATATAACGATTCTTCAAGATAAAACATTATACGGCAGGTGGTCGAAGAAGTGGACAGACCCGAAACATTTTCAACAGTGTTCGCCTTTGGGCCAAAGCATATCAGTGCATTAAATATCATCAAAAAAATATCTGCAGAATTTCGACCTGCAGCTGGCACACATGCTTGAGTAAGCATCGAATGAACGGACGGACAGTCAAGTCTAAATCGATACGGAAAATGATTCTGAATATAAAAAAGTGTGTGTATGTTAAGTCTTTCTGGGTGTTACACACACGTTCGCACAAACTTACTGCACTCTATATAATGGGTATACAATGTGTATAAAAATGTAATTATTTTGCGAACAACGCAATATAAAAAGTCACATACGAGATAAACTTTATTCGTTCTTTTATGCCGTTTGAGTATATCATTCAAACACTTGTATTTGAACCAATCAAACCTTTCGGCTTTTAGCATAACATATTCAAATTTAATTATTCGCCTAGGTTTTTAAGTAATGACACGACCTCTTCAATTTTTAATGAAAAAATCACTATCACATTCAGAGGACAAAGTAGAAATCCTGTTGCGTCAACACCCCGTGCATTGTTTCAATTACAACATCGGAAATACTTAAATTGAAAAAATGTTTGAAATGAAAAGAAAAAATGTATATATATTTATATGTATATATAAATTGTGGAAAATAATTGTTGAATGTTACGTTTTGAGAAGCCAATTATTACGAAAAAAATTTTTCAGATAACAGATTTTGGTATTTTTCCTTTTCTCAATTTTCTATACCTTTGTTAACTGAAAAATGTTTACTTCAAGTTTTAATTAAAAATTTTAACGGCATAAGATAATTTTATACGTATTTTCATATCTCTTTTCACTCTCTCCTTATCTCTCTCTCTCTCTCTGCCTCTACCATATAACCTCTACCTCTTCCATATAATTTATATAACAAGATAGATAATATTTGACCACTCAACCTATGTATGTACATACATACCGGTTTGTGCATATTTGGGTATGATACAACACACTTAAATGTTTCAATAATCATAAAATGAGTTGTGGAGAGACGTATGCATATATGTTGTTACGTTACGTACGTATACTTCAATGGTATAATCATATAAGCACAAAAATAGTCCATGAGTGCGCTCATTCAGAAACTGACAGCAACACTTTTCATAAACTCTTCATGGAAATGTACTTGTTTTTCATGTCTTTCTCCCTTTTTTCCCCATTTTTCTCGAAATATTTACAAATATTTATGCATGCTCAAATATAGGTATGTATGCTTTATATGTGTCTGCTGTTGAATATATTCTCAATATAAGAGTGATGCTTAGAGTCTAGTATTTATTCATTTAAACATATGTAGAGTGACAGGATTCAATGTTGCCCGAACATAAATAATCCTTCAGTAATGCTTTTTTGGTAAAGTAGAAGAAAGCGCCTAAAATATAAGTTCAAAAATTTCAATTTCACGCTTTTTCTTAATTCAAAAAAAAAAAAGTTCTCAATGATAAATCACATAAAAGTTGTGTGTTTGGAAATTTTGTAAATTATGGCCCACAATTTTCTTATCCAGTTAGAGTGAAACTGCAGGCTTCTTCTAGGTAAATCTCAGTATTTTGAGATGTATTTTTTGAGATGCTTAATGACTCAGGAAATGTGTACTAGCGCGGTGGAGGAGAAAGAGAAATAAGAATAGAGAGACAGATAGGGAATGACCCCAGCTTGAGAGATTGGCCGATCGAGCGTTCACGCATCAATTAAAGTACGGTCTGCTGCATTGAAGATTGAATCCGGGTGTGTTGACTTTTTTTGTTGGCTATACGGTAGCTGTTAATGACCTGGAAACTAAAAAGCTACTAACGAAGCTTCTTTTCACTATTTCCCTTTATTCATTGTATCTTGAAATCCATCTATTTTCCGATATTACTCAGACGGCCGCTTCTTCCTATCTTTTGCCCAACAACAACAACATTCCAACATTAAGTAACATTTACTAGAACTAGAAGTGGAAATTTTGCTAAATACAATTATCCATATAAGCCGTTTAATGGGAAAAGGTCAAGAGATAGGTCCAATCCGAATCATGTTCGAATGGAGTTCGCCCTTGACTCAAAACACTTCGGTGTAACAAATTTGATCAGGACATCTCAAAAATTCAGGTCTTAGGTTAAGCACCTAAACACGAGACAGACGGATACACAAACTTGGAGCCACCATTTAATTTATATCTATCTCAAGTTCTTCTAGGTATTGCATTTATCCACACAAATTTAATATATCCTTGTAAGCTAAACTAAAGTAAAACTAAAATCAATGGACCCATATTTCCCATAACAAAATTCGAGTTAGTCAGTTTCTTATTTACACTAGAAGAATATATTATAAAATATGGCCATGTCGTTTTATCTTCTGTTTTTTCTCGCCAAAATACTTCGACTCTAATGTTGGAAGGTTTAACGTAAAATTCAGGCAAAAAACCGTAACTCCAAGTAAAGTTTAAATTATCTGAAACCAAATTTAGGTAAATGTTGCTGTTGTCCGAGGTAAATTCGCGCGAGAGAGGGAGGTAAGGAAGCGAAAGATTGCCGCCCAAGAAAACTTAAAATAAAACACTAACACGCTATTGCTTTTTTTTAGTTCATTTGAACTTAGCTTGAAATTTTCCGATTTCGTTTACACTCTGCTTTAGAAAATTTATTGGAAAAAATAAAAATTTGATTTATTTGGAATACTTTATGCGTTATAAAACGATTGCGTACTCTGAGCAAAGTTGAAGAATAAGATAAAGAAAGACTCTTCTCAATTGACGTTAATAAAATGCCAGTGCTTTCAGAAGATTAATTAATTTTTATTGTTTTTTAATGCATTTATAGAATCAGTTTAGTTTTTTATTTTAAAAGTAAAGCAAGAAAATGCATTTTCCCCTTTTTTTTGTGGCTAAAAAGTAGATTATGGACATTTTTATCATCTACACCTAAAAATAGGCAACCTTTTATGACTTGACCTTAAAAGTGGACAAAGAAGATATAGAATTTACAAATGTACAACTAACAGTATGCTACAAATTAATTAAAACTAATTTTCGATGCAATTATTGTTGCACATCACTCTAATGTTGCATAAAAACGGGTGTTGGTTGCTTGTGCTTGAGGATATGATGGGAATATTTCTACATTCGCCTCTATTCATAAAAACACAACATACAAGGATGAATATATATTCTTTGTGCGTGTATTTTGTGCAAATACTTGAGGCTATGTATGCCTGTTCATAGTTTACATGAACTGGCTATAGTTATGAATGAGTTTTTAATACTTTTGTTTGCTGACCAGATATTATATCTCTTTCAATATCAATACAAAACACAACCTCAAGATACTTCTACTCTATAATTCATGTGAATACACGAATATATGAGTAAAATTCTTCACTCTTTTTTTCTAATGAAAGAAAAAAAAAAGCATATAGAATGGAGAAAAACTAAGAATCGATGCAATAAGGAATTTCTCCTTTAAAAAAAAAAATCTTCTTGCATTATCATTTTTCATTAAATAATTAATTCGTAAATTTTCATTTCGATTTAAATTTAATAAAAAGTCTTCTTTCGTCCCGACTAGAATGCTAAAATTAAAAAAAAATAAAGAGAACTAGTTTGATTTTCAAGAGTATAAATCAAAATTGTCTACGATAAGTAGGGGGTCTCCCCTCTTTCTGTTTCACTATTGTAATAAATTGGCATTTTATTGCAGGTATTTCATTTTAGAGAATCGTTCAGAATGCAATGCAAGTGTTCAACCGTAGCTGGCATCTACATATTGGACCTTTTTCACTTTAGTTTATTTGTATCGATAAACCAATAATTTGATGTTTTATACATTTGCAGCTTAGCAGAATAGAATGACAATAGATATATCTATATATACATACGTTTATATGTACATACGCGAAAGCACAGATACACATACACTATAAATATCTGAGAGTATTCAAGCATTTGCTACATCATTTCGTAGTTTTATCTACATTTGTTATGCATTTTTTTGGCATCAAACTCCATCTCAGATATTTGTATAAATGTAAAACTTTGGCAGAAAAAAAAAAACAGTAAAAAAGTGAAAAATAAGAGGACTTAACGTATTTTATCATCAGTTGAATGAGAACCATTTTTACATTTTTTTTCCCCCCCTTTATCCAATGAACACTTTTTTGTTCATTTTATTCGAGAAACATTCCGTTGCCGAGTAGTTGTCTACTTGTCAACAATTTCTCACTTCATTGGTGAAATGTTGCATGTTGTTGTGCCAAATGTTATTTGAGCCAAAAACACAAAAATTGCAGCTACAAAAAAATACAAAAATTAAAAAAAAAATTGAAAAATAAGCTACATTCGCCATATGACGAATCTTGGAACCCTATTCACTAAGGGGAATAAATACGGTCGATAGCTCGATCAATTCTAGTTTCTTGTAGTATTTGAACTGCTCAAAGCGGTGTTATACGAAGTTTCGTAAGGTCACTTACTTCACACAAATAGACCGACTAGTGGTTTAATAAAACTCTCCTTGTTTTACGCCAACTTCTTCCTTTCATTAAAGCAGCGGACTCAAGCTGTCGAACTCACCAATGACCTGCAAGAAGAAATACCGTCAAGGCAGTTAAGAGAAAAATGTCTACAACCGTTGTCGTTACGATTCCTTTGTAACGAGCTCCAATGAAACAGCCGATGCCGGGCCTCAGTCGGTAAAGACGTAACAATTACTGCTAGGGCACACACCCGCCATACTGCGGCCTCCAGCTTGCTATCTTTTCCGCTATCGTCACATCTTCTTAACCCCTGAATGATCCCTCAAATTAAAAAAAAACAGGAATGTAACCAAAAACCTGATAAAGTTAACATATAATGAAACTAGATGATAGGTATAAAATGCGCAAAATACGATAGTTTTTGTCTATGAAAACTGAAATATTTTAATAAAAGAAGTTTTTAAATAACTTTCGAAAATATTATTAAAATATTTTACCAAAAGACATTTGCAATCAAAAAAAAGTTGTAATCAAAAATAATTTCCCAAAGTAGATGATCATAAACAAGAGCACTATAGTCGGGCAAGGCTTTGAATACCCTACACTATACTTGTCAAAGATTTTATAATTATCCCTTGCTTTCGTCATAACCACATAAACTACAAATTATACTTTGTCGCCATGGACGGATCTGCTTGCATGAGAGCCCTTATATATAGTGCGGTCTACAAAGTACGCCTATGAGATCAAAATTTTCATTTAAATTTTTATAAAGCGACATAGCGGCTTGTTTTTCATTAGAACCAAAAAAGTAGACCTACGTGGTCCAAGTTCGATAAGCTTAGCTTTTATGTCAACTTCTTATTATGAACCAAATTTCGTGAAGAAGTAATTGAAAACCGGTCATTTTTACCATATAAGGTTTCAGTTTCCGTAGGAACGATTATTTCATGTTTCCAAAATTTTAGAGTAAAACTCGCTGAGTGATAGTACTTCCACATCCTAGCTTGGTTCGAAAAATGTGTTGCGGCTGGGTCAGCTTTTTGAACCCTTTCTCATATAACCACTGCTCTGAAAATTGAGAAAGCATAACTTTCCAATATCAACCTTAGAAAATTTGGATCACGTGGGTCTGTTTCTTGGATACCACTGCACATAAAGACTCTCAAGAAATATTATGTGCAAAAACACTTAGGTATTAATGTCCCATAATGAAAATTTGTTTCTGATAGTAAATTGACATGAAAAATGGAAAGTGGACCAAATTTAAAACACATGGGTCTATTCCTAGCACAGGACTCCATAAAAAGTTGCTCATATTTGGTACGCTCTTCAGGAAAAGGTTTAATTTCTAATATAATGTATTATGATGACAATTGGTCCCTAGTAGGAACGTGAGAGAATTAAGATCACATAGGTCTACTTTGAAAAAGAAGCCTTTACATGTAGGAAAAGTCTAATATCTACTTTTTTATGATGTCAGCTAGAAAAAAACTGAAAAAGTTATATTCGGCGGGAACCGAACTTCGCATACCCACCACATAAACGCTTGGAAATGTGGAAATTGTCCGCCTTCAAACTTTCACAATTTCTGAGTAACAAATAAAAACCTACAAATTTTTGTTAAGAAAAATGGAGTTTCGTTCTGTTTACGCTCCACTGCGGGCTTCTGCTCTGACCAATTTTGGCCATTTTGAGAGCCCAACTGGATGCAAAAGCTTTCAATGTTTGCACCAAGTTCGATGTCGATATGTTGATTTTTGAGTCCAAGAGAGTGCCAACAATAAACACCACATAGACGGACAGACATGGGTTAATCAAGTCAAAATTTCACGCTGATCAAGAATATATGTACTTTGTTGGGTCTCTCTGAAGCTTCTTTTTGGGCGTAACATACATTAGTAAAGAAAACACCGACCATCCTTCAGTGCTCGGCATAATAATAAAATATTTGGAAAGTAAATTAAGTTGCGATAAATTTTAATCACATCATGTGATGTGTTTTTACATGCTCCAATATGCGGGCTTGCATGAAAATTATGAGTAATTTTCGGTAGTAATTAAGTGTCTTAGACGAAATGGCTTAGTGCAACTAATTGTCGGCCTTTCTCGACTATAATGTTCTTACTTATTAGAATCTGTTTTTTTGGAAAGTCGGTTAGCTGCCATGTTTTATCAAATGTGCGGTTTCCGTGACAATATGTTAAGTGCGCTGTGACCAAATGGTCTGGCTCAGGGTGAAATTCAAATTTAATATCTATGTTTGGTGGAAAGTACTTCATGTTAGGCTAAACCGAATATAAATTTCCTGATTTGAATCGTGCATCACTCTTCTAATTACGAAATAGTATTACAATTGGTAGTTACAGCGCGATCCCTCATCCCTTAAAAATCACAACATCACGGAGAATACTGTCAAAAGCAAATGTTTCAAAGCGACCTAAGGCGGCGAGTACAGTTATTCTGTTATAAAATTTTGATAAGTAAAATCGCCTGCATTGCTGCTGCCACGCAATGCAAACGTAAAATGTTTAGCCATTTTGTTATTTTATACATTGTGTGTAAAAAGAGTCGCATCATTGCGATGCACATGCTTAAAGCTAGTTTACTATGGCTAATCCACTTGAATACATTGTTCGCTCGCTTGCCCCTCGTATATGTGAATTAATTTAAATACATGTAAATTTGGCAACAAAAAAAAGCCTCGTTGGTATGCAACCACTAGCTGCGATGAATGTTTTATTTACTTGCCTGACTAAGCAAAATAAATAAACTTTCACAGGAAATAGTAAATGGATAACATATATACCAAAAAAAAAGAAAAAAAAACGAGTACAAAAACACTATTTACATGAAAATCAAACCGAAAACTAATGCATAAGAAAACAAATATATGCCCTTTTAGAAGAGTTTTTGTTTATGATTATTGTAAACAAGAATAAGCAAAATATTTACCATTATTTTAAACACCTGTCAACATCTGTTAATACATTTTTTTTTAAAATATATTTATTTCGATTCCATATGTTTTCAATAGAAAACATACCTTAATTAAAATTTATTCATTTCTTAGTGTAAAAAATAGGAAAAACAATTTTTTTTTTTATAAAATTTTTTATAAAAATATTTATAAATTCTATTTTGGTAAATTTTCAATGCTTTTCAAATAATAATCCAAATTATTTGTTTGTTTATGGAAATTCACAAAAACAAAAAAAAAAAAACTAAATGGGACTATTAAAGTCGGGCAAGGCCAACCGTAAAATATTCTACGCCACTTCGCCTAGTGGAGTTATTCACTCGTTTTGGTAATAGTACACCAAAAATTTCACATTATTTTCGTGAAAGTCCACATGTTAGAGGAGATGCCCAGAATATCACATGACGTCATCCAAATTTAGGAATACTTAATTTACTTAGTAAACATCTTATTATATTTCAGTTTCCGTTATAAAAAACTAGAATTTGACTTTCTCTCTATGTAAAGGCTTGCTTTTCATGATAACCCCTATGTAGGTGAGGGGCTAAAAAATACGCCTATGTGACCCAAATTCTGTACGGTTAATTTTTGTATTAAAAGGCTAGCGCAGAGTGATTTTCATTATAATATATTCGAAATTAAATCTTTTTCTATAGATCTTACCGTTCATCTTATATGTAGTGGGATCCAAGAAATAAACCCATTTTCTTCAAATTGAATCCACTTCATTTTACGTCAAATTGCTATCATAAACAAGTTTTTATTACGAAAAAAATTAATAACTAGGGCTTTTTGGTATGTAAGGGCTGTATGTCCTGAGAACCCTTTATGCTGTCGTTTCCAAGAAATAGATCTACATGTTCAAATTTAATATGATTGATTTCTATGCCAATTTACTATTACGGACTCATTTTCCCCACGAAATATGGAAAATTATACTCTACAGCTTTTATAGGAACGTTTATATGAGAGGGGATTCAACAGATTGTCCCAGCCAAACCAAATTTTTCCTACCAATTCAAAATGTCGAAGTACTCCGAAGAATTTTGTCGAAGTTTTCTCGAAAATATTTGAAAATCGAAATTTTTTCCCTATAGCGCCTTTTCAAAATAACACGTTATACACGAAATGGTCAAAAAAGTGGACCGATCCGAATCATTTTCAATAGCATTTGCCCCTGGGGTTTAGAACACGTAAATGTACCAAATTTCATCAAAATATTCCAAAACTTGCGCCCTACAGCAAAATATTGTCAGACTGGCGTACTTGGTAATAAGATGAAAACTTTATCAATTGCAACCGATTTTTTCCATGTTTGAACATGACTGAATAAGAGGGTCCTCCCATGAAATAAATTTAGGCCATGTCGACTTTCAATCTTCCATAATTTATGTGTAATGAGCAAACACGAAAACACTACAATATTTGCTTAGGGGAACAAAAGCGCTTTCAGGTCATACTCTGCCGTAAACATGTCCTTTAACCTGTTTGTCTCATTGTCAGTACCAACACTTGTGTACAAGAACTGATATTTGTATTTTTCCGAGCAACGGAGTGATAACAGCCAATCGCCATATAAACCCACTGGTGGACAGACGGACAGACATGGATAGATTGATTCAGAATTCGCCGCGAATTAAAACGATATGCACTTGATAGGGTTTCTGAAGCTTCCTTTTAAGTACTGCAATATTTTGAAGAAATGAGAGGAGGGGATCTTTAAATGGTGGCCATAATAACCGTTCTTTGCAAATGAGCAATTGTTACGCCACTTGAGGTTTTTTTTCGAAGTATTTAACTATTGCTTACCTAGGGGCGTGCAGTTTTGTGTTCAGATAGAACACTTTTCTGCTTTCATAAAATTCCCCACAAAAATTGTCGCTATGGTATAGGTAGAGCTCTTTTCTTCACACCACTTAACTTTGCTGAAAAGCTTGAATGTCGAAACGACTGCCTCAAAAAAAATAAGGCTGTAAATTGAAAATTTTGATGCCTGTCGCCTTTGGTATGTTGCACAAAGGTAGAAAGATCGAACAAATTTAGAGAAATATTTTTTAATAATTTTTTGTTCATTATTTATGTTATTTGAATGTAAGCTTAAGCTGTTGGCAGCTGCTTTTTCCCAATTATTGATTTTCGATGTTTTCTTCTCTTAAAAATGTAATTTTCATTTATGTAAGTTTTCTTACTAAGAAGTATCGCATCATTCATTTACATAAAAATTCAATTATAATCAAATTGATTTACGAAACAATTTCTTTTCAACCACAAAAGTGCTTTTTTTTTAATTTTAATTAAATATTTATAAAATACAATTTTATGTACGCAAGATGTGTTAATGTTTTTTCTTTGTTTCTTTGTTTCTTTCGATTTACATAATTAAATTTTAGTAAAGTACAAAATTAAAGACCTAATTTTAGAGTAATGTGAAAAAAAAATATTTGCAAAAAAAACGATATTTTTGGTTTTAATGGATCCAAAATTAAAATCCCCATAATCAAATCAATCACTTAAAGCTTTCATTTAGGAAAGAAAAGTGACATAAATTTGTCCTTCTCGCCTTAGACATTCAAAGCGATAGATCAGAGTGTGATAGTTCGTTTTTTTTTAAATTGAGAGACGGACGGATATCGAAATGGCAAAGGCAAAGGGGCGACCCTTACGTAATCAATTTTTCTGATATTTTAAGCAATCTTTGTAGCAACTTCAAGCTTTCGTTTCTTTAGTCAATATATTGTTACACATCGCCATCGACGAGCGTTTGTCATCCTTTCTGCAAATTTTCAATCCCCCCCTTATAGAAATCCAGGTAGCGCGTTAATAAACCAGGCTTTGAGGTTGATATTGCAGCTTCATCTTGAATTGGAATTCTGCGCAATCTGGATAGTATTGATCGGCGGATATTCTTATTCTGGCGTCAGATAACTGATGCGATACCCATATTGCTTGCCCATATGTCTTTCCAATTTCGTGTAACTGTTTTTGCATAGTTAATCGTTATTTCCAGAGTATAAATGTAAATTTTTGCAGAGATGCTCTCAGGTGATGCTGTACTGTTTGAAGTAAATGGCTGCCTTTCTGCGACCAGGAAGGCCTTTATCGCAAACGCATAGATAGATAGACGGAAGGTTTAGAATTTAACGCTGATCTCTGATATTTCCTTCTGGGCATCGCAAACGTTTTGAAAAATTAACGCACCCCTCGGCGACGGGTATAAAAAAACAAAATGAATTTGCATTGTGGCCCAGATGAGTAACTAAGATCCGTTTTGTGACGAACATAGCTTTATCGCTTTATCGATTTTAATTGAAAATAAAGCCAGAAGGACGCTCTCTTTGCATTCATTTTTTTTTTCCAATTCACCGTAATCTACTTTGCCTAATATCAAGCAAAAAAACGTAACATTTTTTGTGGAAGGAAAAAAACTCCCTTTTGAAAGGCCACACAAAGTGTTACTTTCATACTGTTGTCTTCATGCAAATTTACCACATGCCATATAATTTATGCTGTAAAAGTTTTTTAGAAAGCAAGAAAATAAAAAAAAACGCAAAAGCACAAAAACAAAGATGAAAAAGGAAACACTAAATATATTCAACATCATAAAAGGTTATCCATATTGTCCATTATGACATGTCATCCTTTTGAGTTGTTCTCCAAAAAATCGTAAAAAGTTACTCGCAATAGACAAGAAAAAGAAAAAGGGGGGAAAAAAGAACGTGGTAAAAGCTTTTAAAACAAACTTTGTTAGAGTTAACACACATACACTTCACACATACATCAACATGCAAAAAGGCTTTTATTGCCGTTGACAGGTACTCGGACCAAGAGCATAAATTTTGTTTTCAACTAATACACAAACTGTGAACAGCGTCATTAATACTAAATATCACTACTCTCTCAATATAAAATGAAAGAATAACTTTAAAGGCCGAGGTGTTGAAAGGGTGCACCTGTTTAAAAACTCTTTCCATCATAAGGACTTGGGTGGGATTGTTTTACATACTCCCAATCCAATTAATCAGTATATAAAAGCGCTAAAAGTTCACACATGGGTTAAGAAGACCACATAGAAGCTCTTAAATTCTCTAATTGGCATTACATTTTATATTAGAGCGAAAAATTACTCTATGAGTTGACTTAAGTTAAAAGGAATTAAAAGAAAATTATAATCGGTATATATATTATAGTATAGTGTATTGCTTAACACAATTCTTTATTTATTATACACTGCACGACTTGTGGTGCAAGGGTGTGTTAAGTTTGTGCGCACGTACACACGCGGGACCCACGTCTTAATATATCTTTGATTCAGTATCACTGTCAGAAGCACTTTTTGAATCGATCTAAGCTAGTCCATCCGTGCGTCCGTCTTCTCAGTTGACGAAATGTGGCCAGCCAACGTATTGTGATCCAAGCTACAACGCTATTGAAAATTATTCGAATCATAACTTTTCTCGACGTTTTCCTATAGAACGCTTTTTTAGGAAAAATCGTTATATAAAGGGCTATTGTAGCCAATTTATATAGTGCTTTTACTTTAAATTAGCACTGTAAACCTTAAAAAGATGAGGAAGCGGGGGCTTTTAAGGAGAGCATGAACAAAGAAGGAACAAATGTGATCCCTGAATTTGACATTGCAAACAGAGCATGTAATACGATTGATGAGGTCTGTCCAAGTTATATATATATACAGCGGTTAATACACGACATGAGAAAAAAATTAAATCCGCATGTTCTTGCAGCAAATTTGATTAGGCAAATTACGGGAAGCTCTCAACTGTACCCCAGCTATAGATAAACTATTACAGGCTTTCAAACAAATAACCAGATAACCAGACTCATTCTCGCAGATACATACGATAACCAGATAACCAGACTCATTCTCGCAGATACATACGATTCTGCAAAATCAAGGACTTAGAAAGACAATAGGAACGATGGACGGAAGTGAATACCTTCCGTTCAGCTTTCAGTTCGATTGCCGATCATATTTCCTGCGTTAAATAGAATAAACTTTCTGCTGGGCATTGCGTGGCGAATCACTCCGGCATACGTGCATTAGCGCGGTAATTGTCAGCGAGAAAGAAATAGAGCAAAAACAGCGAGGTGGGAACGCAGTCTGAAGAGGTGCACGCCTAACCGATAAATGCTATCCTTTTACCGGAATTTTTCGAAGTATTTAGCAGTATTTTGAAGTATTTCGAAGTATTTCGAAATATTTCTGGGATTCGATAAAGTAGTTGAAGGCTTTATTCCATAAAACACTGTCAAATCGCTGTCAGAGCATTTCATATCGAAAGCGTAGACCGAGCCTCGTACATGTGTGTAAGCAAAAAAACATAGAAAAATTATAAAAATTCTTATAAACTATTAAGTAAAATGAGAAACTTAGCAAAACAACTTCTTATGCCTGCGAACGGCATGTTTACAAAACGATAAAACACACCGTTTAAAATTTCATAAAATCCTAAACTAAAAAAGCGATTTATATAAACACAGACATACACGCATATATACAACAACACCGATAATATTAATACTATATACACTAAGAGTTAAAATAAAAGTTTCCGAAAACGCAAAACAAAAAAAGACGAAATATCGCAACAAAGGGAAACGGAAAAACTCCTGAAGCCGGAGTTTTTATTTGAGGCTAAAAAATAAATTGTTTGTTAGTCGAAAAGCGCATTAAATATAAATGACGCTTTGTATTACTTACTCTCCTGGATGGTATGGCTGGCTGTTCGCGTGTGCATCTATGTTCGTGTACGCTTATGTTTTCATTTGTGTGCGAGCGTTTAGTTAAAGTATTAAAACTTCTTATTAAGACTAGCAAACTTAAACGGAAAAGTTGGCGTTTAAGTTGCGTAACATTTAGAGCAGCAACCAGCCGAACTAAAGTTGTGATGTCGCCAAAGTTTTCTGTTTACTTTTTTGTCTTTCTTTCGCATTCTTATACCTTACTCCTTTCGAGTTTTCTTCCTTAAAAGCTATAATTTTTTTTTCTTAGCTAATGAATAAATAAAGAAGTAAAACGTGTATGCGGCAGAGCAGCAGAGTCTTCGACTGAGCCAAAGTATAAACGAATTCGCATATCCGTGTGTTAAGCAGACTATAACCTGTAGTTTTCTTCTAGTTACCTAAAAGTATGCAATAATTCTTTTTTCTTTTTTTTTTTTTTTTGCTCCAGCTCTTCCCTTATAACGAACGTATTTTGTTCAAAATACTTTACAAAGTGCAAAAGAAAAGAATTTTTGAAAAAGTCTTTAAAACTTGTTGTGCTGTGTTATAGCTTGCTCGCATTTAATCATGTTTGCATTGTAATTTACTGTGAAGGCAAATACCGTCCTCTGCAAGTCACCCCACGTGTACAGACAGAACTTCGAGTGCGATATTTCGATGTAATAAAAATTAAACTCAACCAATGATTACCACAAATTATGTTGAATTTTTTATAACATAATTGCATGACGGTATTTACTGCATTTAAAAATGAAACCCTTACCGGCCGGCGCTAATGCTAGCATAGCATGTTGTTAATACCATATTATCGCGAACGTTGAAGAGAGTTCAATACCAGGTACATATAACGCTCTTTTCCAACTGACGGTCAATGCATTACCTGAGCTTATGTTTGTTAAATAATTTATTAATCAGTTTCCTCTTTTATTTATACTCACTTTACGGCCGCGTTGAAAGTTTATTAAAATATTTTGAGGTTTTTCTCCTTCTCACTTCACTTTACTTTCATTACTCTTTCTCTCTTTGTTTTTTTTTTGTTTTTTGTGTTGCTATTTGTTTTCCGGCTTGACCTTAAACTTTGCCTGCTTTACTTTATGCAACCATCTATATATTATTATTTTCTTCTTGTAGGGGTTTTTGACTTTTTTGTTTTTCCTCTATTTATATTTTGTTTATATAAAAAAAAAAGAAAAAGAGGAGTAAAACTATCTTTTTGTTGACACTTTGACCGACCGTATGTTTATGTCAACCGAAACTTTTCTTTCAAACCAACATAAATAAGTTTAACAGAAAACTGCAAACCGAGACAAAGGAGATAATATCACATAAAGTTTTTAAATAATTGCTTTCAAAGTAGATAAAAAGTTTATTTTATCATAAAAATAAACTTTAAAGAAATCTGTGTTAAATTTCTTGATAAAAAAAACGAAGGATATGCTTAAGAGGTTAAGAAGTCTGCTTAATCTTACCAGACTTGAAGATGCCTCCTTAATTACCTTTTGTAGATTAAGAATTTTTCTATCGAAAATAATTTTATTTTAGAATATTGCCGCAGCCTGGCTCCAGACGAGAGGTTGTGTTAATTTTACCTTTAATGCTCTCATCCAAAAGTTTATAACTTTCAAGCTTCTTTTCCAACTTCGTCGCAACAAATTAAGCCCATTCTATTGGTGACTTATTTATTTTGCCTGCCGGGTTTCCTTAAAGTTAACCCTATTGTCCAAGTTACAAATCTATCGAAGGTTATATACCTAGGAGTTAATGGAATGTATTTGCTTTCTTAAGCTTGCATTTGATAGCCGTTAACATCGACATTCTATGTTCGTGAGTTGTCAAGCAAGTCGAACGCTTCGGTCAGTTAGTCTAATTCAAGAATTTCCTATCGGACTGTTACCTGGTAGAGGACCTTTACGGGCTTTACTGTACGGATTGGTAGGGATCTGACTATACTGATGCACAATGTTCCTCGTACGGCGGTTGGACACAGAAAAAGGAGAAAGTGCCATCTTTTTCCCCCTACACCCCTGCCCTACTTTAACTAGTGCTGCGAATCCGTTAGTCATCACATTTGAAGTAAGCTCAGAAGACTTCGATCACATCCGAAGTCGCCTAATATGACTTCAATTACTCCTATTTTCCATGTCGGTCTTAACTCAAGTAAATTCTAGAGCTTTTATTAACTTTTTACGAGAGAGTGCGTAATTAGTAGTATCGGATGCTTAATAGTATATAACTTGTCGGTTTGAGGGCTCCCTTCATACTTCATACACGATGTAATTTTTTGGCCCTTTGATTGGATCGAGTCAATAGAAAAAAAATCGCATTTTCGACCAGCGTGATTTTTCAGCTTAACTCGAAAGACTTAAATTGTGATGAGTTATATGAAAGCGAACACTTAACATCTATAATAAAGCTTAACATCCGCGGTAGGGTGGTTCAACTAAATGCGTTGTATTTTAATTGCTAAACAATAATAATAACTACGGCTGAGGCGAAAAATCATGCACAATGACCATACGTCATGACAGCGTGACTTCTTAATTTGATCAGCAAAACTCAGTGAGGAAACCCCACTGCTCTCTCCATTACATTTATCGCATGTTGCTCCTTATACGTGTGACTAACATCAGCTTTAATCGATGACTTATTTGTTGACTTCTTACGATGATACGCAAAGCACTGATTTTTTCGTGGGCAACCTCAAAACACCAGCTGGGTTTCCTACGTGAAGTTCATATTCTGCCAACAGCTTGCCAATAGCTTCAGAGTATGGAAAAAGAAATGCGAAAAAAAGGAACGAAAAGAAACAAATGGACAAGAGATGGTGAAGGTGAAGGAGGGAAGAGTAAGGAAAAGAAATGAAGGGAACAGAAGAGAAGAGAAGGAAAGAAACTAAAAGAAATGAAGTAATAGCAAAGAAAAGAAAAGAAGATAAGCATAAAGGAAAGGAAAGAAGGGGAAAAGAATGGCAAAGAATAGACCACATAGGGGTAGGAAAAGAAAACGAAAAGGATAGAAAGCGAACAATAAAGAAATGAAAAAAAGTGAAGCAGAGGAAACAGAAGTGAAGAAAAAAAGAAGAAAGGATAAGAAGGGAAAGGAAAGCAAACGAAACAAGAATGAAGAAAAGGAAACGTAAAGAAAAGAAAAGAGAAAAGAGAGCATTTCCCGAAGAGAAGGTTAAGAAGGAAGTTAGGTTAATAAAAAGACACCAAACCTTGTCTTTGGATTGTTATCTGAATGAATTTCAGATCAAACATATGAAAAGAGTGGACAAGTAGGAATGATACCTAGACGGTACATAAATTGATCACTTACGTTATAGTTTTATATAAACATATATATACGCATTGTCCTTTATTACAATTTTTTATTATTACTGTGTGCTTAATCTAAAAACAGTGCAGATGTTGCTTATATGTTGTTTCAGATGTTCAATGTATTCGGTGTTAACTTATTTACATATATTCATATGCGCGCCATGTGATACTTTCTTAGCTTATATTTTCATAATTTCTTGTTTCCTAATGCGCAGTTTTCCAAACAGCATTTGTTTTCGGTTTTCTTATCTCATTTGAATATTTAAGAAGGAACAACAAGTTTCTTTAACAGTTTAACAATTCACAAAAACTGCTTCATTTACTATGCGAGCAAAGATTTGATGCAAAAATCAAGAGATGATTTTTTTCTCTTTTTCTATTGTTTATATAAAAAATCAGGAAAAACGAAAACTTTAAGTTTGCGTACCTTTTCCTTTTATTAAAAAAAAATATATATATGAAATAAAAAAAAAAAAAGCAATATCTTTGTCTGCCCAGACAATGAATAAATAAATGTTAAGCTAACAATCCAACGCCTAGCAACCAGACAATAGTAAAACCAAAACTTATAAAGTGGAAGAAGAATGCAAAACAAATAACAAATAAAACCAATTCATCATAATGTTCACTTTTCTAGTCTGTCAAACATTTCAGAAGAATAATTATGCATTATAATGGCGCAACAAGAACAACAACAACCACTTGAATATAAAAGCGATTGTTCTGAACTTTTCAAAAGACTTCTTCTTTTTTTCTCCTTCTCTATTACAGCAGTTTACAGAGAAGCTAGTATTCTTTGGCTAACGAATGCAACCAGATTTTTGGGAAATGACTTTAAATCGCGAAAGCGATTCAAATATTTATTATACGAAACTTGGCATTTCAGCTCCCTTTCAACTTTGGTCAGATCGCTAATTTGCGGACTATAGAGAAAAGCCATACATAAGCAGCAATTTGCAAATAGACCTTTCTCAAGTCCAAAGACCTAATTAGAGCAGCAAAAAAAGTCTGTGCTCATCTGCTGCAATGCAAGCTGTCTGTACATCGGTGCTGCTTTAAAAGTACATATTTACTTTGAAGTCTTGTGCAAGTTCATTAATGATGAATATTTTTTTTTTCTTTTTTTTCTTGTCAATGTGCTCTACTTGTCAATGAATGACTAGCAGTGGCTCGGTGATATCGCAAGAAGGCGTTTGTCTATTTCCTTTTGGAATTATAAGGAATGAAATAAGTAAGAAAAGTAATAATTTTCCTGAAAGACAAGGAAGAGAGTGACTTTTTTCTTTTTTTTTGTTGTTGTTGTAAAATATAAATTTCATTTAAAGTTAAATCGGATTTTTTGTAAAAGAAAAACTGTTTTTAGAAGAAATGAAAAACAGCCAGAAAAACAAGTTTTGATATCAAATTACTGGCGTCTTTCGTTATCTGTGGAAAAGTCAATGAGAGTCGACAAGCAACCTTGTCATTTTTAAAAGCATAAAGTTTGAAACTAAAAACGCTGTTCCGTCAATTTGTGTCTTTGCGCAAGAGTTTGAAAGTAAAAACCTCAAACCTGCATAACCTAGAAATTGACCTTGGAATGATTTACTGGAAAATCTGCCAACTGAGTTGGATCCTACTTGAGTTTACTATGAATCATTGCAGTCATAAAATTCTTATGTCTTCTCTATTTATGGTATGGCTTTGACATGTTGAAGACACATTTTGTCATTAAGAAGTTTAAGTAAATCAAATCCTTTAGCGTCTGCAAGCGCATTAATCATTTAACCTGTAATTTAAAACTTAATATGCCTTCTTGCCCTTCAAATGTTCGGGGCGTATGTATCGTCTTTCGAAATTGGTTTAGCGTTTAGATATATAATCATAAGCCGAACATCAACTCGTAACAATGAGTTAAATTGTACTATGCGCTATTTGTCATCAAATTTCCTGCAAGACACGACTGACGGACAGCCCATTATAACCGAACGAAGAGTAAATACCGTTTAAAAGACCATTAGTGCATATTTACAACAACATTGACAAAATAAGAAGAAGGCAAACTCCAACTATTAAAAGGAAAGAAACCTGATCGCTTGTTGAATTAAGAAAGATTGTCAGTCTTCTCTTTTATATATTAGAAAGCGTTTAACTAACAGCAATTTCAATTCCGGCGACGTCTTTTGCTGCTTTAAGTTGGTTTTTTGCCTTTCCCCAACCCCATCCATAGGCGAAAGATCAGAAGAGGATAATAGTTCTTACTGCAACCATTCTTCCCTTGATAGTATGTTGTGTAGTCTACATTTACTTTCCACGTCAGAAAATTTGCCTGTTAAACGTCAGAATTGCCGCCACTGCTAAATTCGTTGTAAATAAATTCCTTACTTGCTTACTTATTCCATGACGGGCCATGTTTATGACATGCCGCCATCTTAACTACTTGGTGTTTTCCTCAATATTAAATGAGCTATCACAGTCGTACCAACATGGAAGCAATCGTAGAATAGTCCAAGCGACCGCTCGCAGCGCAAAATCACTTAGCTAAGTGTAAACATGCTTAGTCCAATAAAGCCTAGTTAATAACACGTTCGATAGAACATAAAGACACAATTTCCGTAAAATCGTTTCATTTTTTTATCGTATTAACTTTATAAAAATTTCTAATCACTCAAGTGACCAATCACTCAGGATATGTAGTAAAGTGAAGAAGTAGAAAGTGATGAGTGCCTTTAACGACTGATCACTCACTGTAGGTACGATTGCCAAAGTGAACTCTATCGCACTTGAGATTGGAACCCGCGAGCACTGAGTCGGCAGTCAGGAATCTTACCTATTCAGCTAATCATGCATTAAAAATTGAATTTGAAAATGCTTTCAAATGGATGCAGCTTTTACTCTGTGTGGAGCAAAAACATGACTGAAACATTAGCAATATTTTATAAATCGAAGCTCAAACCGCTGCCAAGATTTGACCATCGGTCATTATTATCTGCTCACAAATCTCAAAAGGATGCTTGAGAAAAAGGATGCTCGTTGTAATGGTAATATCCTAGCGGAAACTGAAGCCTCTTTTGAGGATATTGACAAATCGTTCTATAAAAAAGGTATCGAAATGTTAGAAGTACATTGCGCTGATTGTATCACGCTTGAGACGAATTTCGTAAAAATTTACAGATGTATTCGGCTTTGCTCCCTTTTAGGAGCTACCTTGAAGAAAACCATAACTCTGGCAATTTGTTTGTTATATCGTATCTCCAACTTTGCTTTCTTCTCGTTAGCTTCGAACAATTTTCAACTCAGATTTAAGTTTAGTCAACAATGCATTGTGAAAAGCATGTTTCGTGCGAACTTTGAACTATCAGTGCATTTTCGCGGAAATATACGCAATCTATCCTTGTGCACGTATCCTTGTGCGGTGCAAATTAAAATTTTGAAACATCTTCGATGCTAAGAGCAATCAAACTGCTAATCAATCAAACATCTAGTGAAATGGTATCTCAATGAGTGCGTATGGTAAAACCTGGGCATATCTCGTCCAAATAATTATTTTTAATTAGCTCAAATTAGGTCACGTTGCCAAAAGACGTGTCATAATTTATAATTTAGTATAGCAGAGTGTACTTCCAATCTATCTGACGATGTGTGGCCTTCATAATAACATGTTGCGGACCTAATATAACTCTCTAATCTTAATGGAGGCTGATATATCTAATATAATTGGAAGAATACTCACTTCAATGGATTCATTTGGCAAAGCTAAACCAACGCAAACATTTAACAAAAAAAAAAGATAAAAAATAAGTGTCTAATGTTTAACAACATCGAAATAAACATCTAAATTCTATATGAATAAATGTGTAAAAGTTTCCAAGCCTCCGCAAAATCCCTTACAATCGGTTTTAGACAAGTATCACTTAAAAGTAGGCAATAAAATTTTTTTAATTTTCGTTATTTATGAAAAAAAGTGGCAGTAACTAAGGTTTCTTTTATTTCTTTATTTTTTTTTAACGTAAAATGGTGATCTCTTATGTGCATTTGCAAACAGCAATGGCAACGACAACAATGTCGGTAACGGCAATAGCATGACAGTAACACTATTCAAAAATTCATTCCTTACTTGCAAACGACAAAGATTAATGTCACAATGTATGTGACACTTAACGGTTGCTGTATCAACTTGAGACGACAATACATATCATACTCATTTACTCGCTCAGTCATATAAACAACAACTTTCAGTCACACTCCCATTCAATCAGTCAGTCATTCATTCATTCGTTTACATTCATATTCACAGTCTTTCTCGAAAATACAACAACACGGTTGAATGTAACTGAGTTTTCTAGTTTACATTTATTTAGAAATTTTCTTCTTTTTTCTTGTCTTCTTTTTTTTTCTTTACGTTTTGTTTTTGGTCGCCGTTGTATTGCCGTTTGTCACATAGCAAAGTCAAAACAACTTTAAGTCTACATCTTTCTGAAATCTAACAGACGTACAGCACACTGCACTGCAGTGCACACACACGTACACATGTGCCGTGTTGCTGTTTGCATATGTGAAGTGTGAGATGTAAACACAAACAAACCAAACAAATAAAGCATAGCATCATGTAAAGCAAATGATTTCGGTCTTGTTTCTCCTTCTTCTACGCCCCTCATCAAACGGCGAGGGTATACCAATTCTATCACTTGATTCGTAACATCCAGTGAGAATTCCGCTGCATCATGCTATCTATGATTAGTTGAAGGCATTAAGTTGACTTAACCTTTGAGGCCTTGAAGTCCTCACAGTCTATCCTCGAAAAGCCGGAACGTGTGGCATATCTGTTTGCAGATATTTATGCAGCAGGTATTCAAATGTCAGGGTTTAAGGGTTCGAACTAAACTTTTTTGCTTACGATTTTCCCCTCCTTTTCATTAATGGTCTCTTTCGTCGCTAGACGGAGAAAAGAAAAAAAAATGCCGTCTATGTTAAAGAGTAAAAAAACATTTTTATGCACACAAAATTTCGTAGTTTTGCTCGCATACGAAGATGAAAAAAGAAATGTCTATACTTGAATAATCTTTATGTTAGCACGGAAATGTATATTTTTTGGTATGTCGTCTATTTTGCTCGCCTTCGTCATTTTGCATGTAAGCACACATTTGTGTATATATTTTTGATGGCGGATAATTAAAACACAATTTTAACAACATCAGAGTTCAACAACGCTGTTGTTGTGGTTGTTGTTGCTCTAGCGGCGTCAGTTGTAACGTGTGTGTGTTAGTGGTAATGACAACAACAAGGGCCAAGGTTTCGTTAAAGCCTTCTTGTTGCTTTTATAATGTCAGTCAATGCAAATGCAGCAGACAGTAGAAAATTCACTGCATCTCAGTGAAAGCGCACAGAAAAACTTAAACACAAAATAGAAAATTAAGAAGAAAATATTAAAAAAAAAAAAATGTTTTATAAATTGCTACGATTGCTTTTAATTCCGCACTTATTATTACTTTATTCACTTTAGATGCAAGGATTAAAGGTTAACACACCCGAGCGGTCTCCTGCACAGCTGCTGCTGGTATTAAGTTTGAGCGGATATATGCAACAGGCAGAATGCCTAGAATAAGGCACATGTGTGTACAAATAAGTTTTGAGGTTTTTTTTTTTATAACCTTAAAGTACAATGTATTTTGCTCAAAGGCATTTTCATCGCTAGCTATGACTCCCTCCCATCTTTTAGGCAATCCTCTCGCAAAAAAGTCCCCTCTTTAAAAGAACTTGTCGTGTCATCTAAGCCATCTATTGAAACCAGCATCAATCAGAAAAACTAAGGTGTGCTGATAATAGTGTGGAGTGCAGGACGTTGCAAGTTAGAGCTCTTAACATTTTCTGGCCGAGTTTTGCTATACAAAGGTGAATTCTTTCATACTAAAAATCCGTGATATCATTTCTTTCCCTATGTTAGGGCCAATTTTTATCGTTTTAGGAATTGCATCAATTATTGGATGTAGCATTGCTTAGGGATGGGTTCATAGGGTTGGAAAAACCATTAATACACCACGTCCAACTAACGCTTTCAAATGGAGCCCTATCGGTTCGCATATTCTCTATCATGATCACTAAGGTGTTGATTATTGCATCGTTAAGCACTCGTAAGGATTTAACCGTACTATCCTTTGAATTAATTAGGAAAACTAAAGTTTGATTTCGTTGGCTCATAGCTGCATCTTTTCAAAAGTCCAAGAAACTATGTTGCGTACGCATTGGTTTGATAATTTACACCATTACATAAAGCTTAAACTCGGTACCTTATAAGGAGCAAAATCGTCCCACATTTTGGTCCCACATCTTATATTTTTGATATTAAATCCTCGCCTATGCCTTTTTCCAAGAAGCGAGTCTTTACAACGCAACCAAAGTATAACACCTAGAAGTACTTGAAATGGACCCACTTTTTGTTATTTAGGAGGATTCAGAAATATTAACCTAACCGATTTGAAACGAATGAAAATTGACTCAGACAAGAGTAATTTGACTGTGTTGAAGACTGGGCCGCGGTGGTCTATTCTTCATATTACTTCGAATACTTCTTTATATGGCCACAAAATCTGCTAACTTGTATTTGTATTATTTTATAATTTGCTTGTAGGGAATTCTGTAGGGCGTTCAAAGATCGAGATCGCGTTATCGTAACATTTTGATTCGTTTATAGGGAATACTGTAGGGCGTTCAAAGATCGAGATCGCGTTATCGTAACATTTTGATTCGTTTATTCTCTGTTGTCTATCTGGCAACTTGAATTATACCTGGAAGCAAACTGTGTCGTATTGATGATATATAATAATTTCCGCTGTCTTTGTCCTGAGTATGGGGGAATTGAAAACAATGTACGTCTGCAATTTACATAGAAAATCTAGAGATTATTTCAACGAAAGCCAATGAAGAACATATACTGGATTTTATTCTATAATTTTGGACAGTTCAAGTAACTTCATTGCTCATATCATTTCCTTGCAAGCGTGACGTTAGAAACCTCTGACTGATTGACTTCTGAAAACTGATGATTCAGAAAATAAATTCCTTTTCATGATTACATGGATTTGGCAAACAAATGACTTCGATCGAACAATCAATTGCGAGCGTAATGCGAACGTAATCGTTAATAATAATCTGTAAACCTTCATGTAATAAATCTAAGAAAACAAACCTATGTTCTGATAAAACGTAAGCTTGATGAATATTTTCTGGTGTATATTAAGAGAAGCGGTGCTTTGACAACGTAACGTTTCTGTCGAGATAATATTGAACATTTATTTATCAAGATTTTCCTCTTTGCTATCTTGTCTACATTACCATAATATATTTTTGCTAAATGCACGGTGCGAATTCCCCCCCGAATTCACTTATTTTATGGAGGAATATCAAGCATAGAATTCTTTTAATAGTAATTCACTAACTTAAGAGCAAGAGGATCCACTTTACAGAGGAAATCTACTAACAAGTTGACGCCCACAACATTTTCTGTAAATTTTCTTTATATCCTTATGTGAGCATATACTTCACTTGCGGTAAAAGGATATATTAAATATGTGCGGATGTACGCAACACCCAGGCCCACCTTTTGTAATATCCTACAGATCGCAATCGCTTATTTCGAACAACTACAAGAAAGCCAATTTTTCGAGATTTCAAAATACTCGACGAACCAAAAAGTTTTTTAAAAGCTTCAACTCGCTTTTAAAGTCATCAGAAATCAGTTGATTTTGGCATTAGTAGAGAACAAAAAGGAAAATGCCAATCATGAATAAAATCTTTTTCTTGATTTATTATCTAATCGGTGGGTTTGCTCCTTTGCGATTCGAACGTTTTGGTGCCATTGGTTTTAATTTTTGTTGGAAGAATAAAGATGTCAATGAGTTGTGTGCTCATATGAAAGCAGAAGAAACGGGCCTAGCTATGGAGCACATTGCCTGTGAGCCTAGTGTTTTGGTAAACAACTTACGTTGAAATATGAGAAAAAGAAAATCTACATAAAGATGAACAATTAATTCTATTTAAAGAAGCGGATGGGTGAACACTACTTTAATTATCCAATGACGGAGAAATTAAAGAATTACATATTGCGTATACACAACGAATGTCGTCATCGCATTGCCGGCGGTGACGAAGTTATACTAAAATCGAAAAAAAAATTCCCGATAGCTGCGCGTATGCGCGAACTTATATGGGATGACGAATTGGCTTACGTAGCCCATGCACTCACTGAACGCTGCAACATTGAGTCTAACAATGTTTGCCGGGCAACACCACGTTTCCCGTTTCCTGGTGAAACCAAAGCAAGTAAAATGACGAACACAGAAATTAAAGCAATGGATTTCATTCACGAAGTGCTTAACGGGTTTGCATCGCAGAGTCACGAAATTGAAGATCCCGTAACCCAAATGCACTTACACACTGACAAGTATTCAATAAATTCTCATCAATCATCCTAGAACCAAGCTATATATATACTTTGTCGTTAGAAATGCAGTGGCGAGTGATTTCATAACAATGATAATGGATCGAACAAGTCGCATCGGTTGTGCAATATCGGTTTGTCGAAAATGTGCTGTAAAGCCAGGAGAACGTTCGAAGTACGTTTTGAAAATTAACGGCGCTTTGCGCTCAGGATTCCTTTATATTTAATATTTTATTTACGTCATTTTCAGCTTTTGTTATTTTTTTGCTTGCAATTACGATTTTTCGCCTCAAAACGATTCATTTGTTTATCTATACTCAAAATCTCCGGGAAGCAGTTGCAATCAATGGAAAACTAGTGAGAGCAAAACTTATCCTAATCTATGCGCCGGGAACGGTGTAATATTTCCTGAGAGTTATGGAAGGAAGGAAAAGGTAATCCCTGCTACCTAAGGTGGTTCCAATAATAGTAACGCAGTGAATCAAATTATTTTCCTGTTAAAAAAGTTTCTTTAAATACATTTAACAATTTCTTGCATAGTTAACAGTGGGTTTTATTAAAAGCTTTTGCAGAACAAGCGAATGGGCTTTTTAAAAGAACTATGTATTCTGTTACCGCCTTCGAAGTACATTTTTTCAATAATGTCTGCACCGCCTGATAAGAGCTTGTGGACAAAGTTAAAAACTTTAAAGCTGGAACACAATCATCCTTGTCTTAACTTAATTACAATATTGTAGTAGTAGTAGTAGCAAAGACCTTGAGAATGTTCAGTTCGTAGATTGAAAGTCCCTCGTGCCAAGGTAAAGCTTACGGACAGTGACAGTTTATCACGAGTATCGAGTAGTACGTCGCGATGAATCGAGTCGACCGTTGCTGAATTTTCCGCCTAAACTGGGGCTGAAATTTCCGGCGGCGCGTTTGCGGCAGTACAGGCACTGAGGTTTTACATGAACACTCGGTTTTGACCTCACCATAAATATCAAGTCCTATCTGAACGATGTCGACTTAAGGTGCCATTTTCGATAGCTTTCAAACCAAGGTTAACGAATACTTCTCATGACATTGAAGGACCATTTACCGATTCGGTTTAGTCGCTTCTGTAAATATAGAAATTCAATCAATAAAAATTGTAATTACATTTTTTTCAAAATTTCTTCAAACAAAGTATATGAGGAAATAGTATAAGCATAACGCGCCGCTACTTAATGCAGTTATTCACACAACGGCTTTCCAAAATAAGGAATTATATGGGAAGCAGTCGAAAACTGGTCCCATTCGACCCACTTTCAACAGCTTTCATAATTAGGGAAAGATCCGTCGGTATGTCGCATCTCATCGGCATATCTCAAAATTTGTCCATTCGGACGGACGGCAGAATTTTTTATGAATTGAGAACAAGTGGAAAGTCTTTGAAAATGACCTAAATGCTTTTTGTGAATTAAGAACAAGTGGAAAGACTTTGAAAATGGCCTAAATGCTGGAAACATTTTTAATGATGACCCTTCAATTCGCTCACTCGCGTGTTTAGAGTGTAAATTTGTATTTTTGCTTACTTCCTCCTTCCAGTGATCACATCCGGACCCCTCGCTAAGTGATTTAATCGTTAATAGCGTGCTCAACGTTATCGAGCTGATTAAAAACATTTCAATCACATACAGTCGAACATATTTTTCGTATTTCCAAGATTTGTTGCCAAAATCTCTTTGTGCCTTCGCATTGGAGCTGAAAACCTGGCTTAGAGTATATACTGTTGCTCATTATTGCAAGCGATTGAATTGTAATTGAAGAAGCTTCATTTTGATTCAAGGTTAGGTTTGGGATTCCAATAAATTGTTGCATTTGAAAAGTCCATAGTATTCTAGATAAAGCGGTTAGGTTTAACTTGTCCATGACGAGTTTCGTAAATATATGGCAATCATTCTCAATCATTGTTTCTCAACGACTGCCCCCGTGGTAAAGCATTATGAGCGTTTTAGTTCAATAGCGAACACAAAAAGATATTAGGTTGGCGGGAAAATATTTGCATTTAATGATGTTTGATGTGTTCCTCAGCAGTAAAATGGTGAATGCCGAGCTCCTTGGCAATTACAAAGTGGTGGCTTACTCTCCAACATTTCTTTTGAACTTTTCTTCGGAAACGAAATTTGGCAAACCCTCTTTGGCATATCTTCCGAATATTTACAACTTCACTTCCTAACGTGTCGCATAAGTTTTTACAAGCCATCGATGCAAATGCATATCTACTATACCTCAATCACTCCACACATCGCATCTAACTGATGAGGTGTGTTGAAAGTATTCCGCTCATGGGCTGCAAGAGGTGCGCTAATTAATAAGACCCGACATGACGTACTTTACGAACTTGCCTTGACAAGATACGTAACGTATGACAGCACTGTGGTGCCAACTTGTTAACACGGGCGTTAAAGAATGCGGAAAACGAGCAACACAATGTGGCGAGCAATGCGCGTAATGGTAGATCGGAAGCATACAGTGGTGAGGAAGTATGGTTCAATTGCGTCGTAGCGAAAGGTGTCAAAATATTGTATTTGCATGCAGTCGCAAAAGCTTCATTCGTTTAATAGCATTCTCCAAGCCAATCGCAGAGATAATTAATCAATTTGTGGGTGAAGTGCTGTGTTCAGTCTCATCGCTTATGTCAGTTCAAGTTTGTTAATAACGGACTATGAAGTCACACATTGTCTTGCCAACAATACATAGAGCATATCGTCAAATATTGTCCTCATTTAAAAATGAAAAACCTGTACGGCTCTCAATAAACTTTATTTTATAAAGTGGAAAAAGTTTTTGACACGGCATTCAAGTGAAATGTCATTAGCCGTCTCCGTTTAATAATAATCCTTTTACTTGGAAGTATTCAAAACACCTTACTTCTTCTTCTTACTTGGGAAACTTTTTAAAAATAAAAATTTCACTTCAACTCTCCAAAGACTTTATTCATCTCTGCCACAAGCACTTCCACTACTACTACTACAAGGATAGCTAACGTAATGTGGAAAAGTGAGAAAAGAGAAAGTTGATGATATTTTCAAAGAAAATTTTAATTTTTATATGATATAAGCAAAGCAAACAAACTACATTGAAAAAAAAAACAAGTAAAGTAAAAAAAAAATAGGAGAAGAATGAAAAGCTCTTTGTAGCTCTGTCATTGGCAGGCATTTGGACAAATTTCCTCAATTTACGAAAGTAGCAAATATAACCACAACGCCATCATCCATATCATCAGTACCGTCATCATCGCCACCATTAGTTACCGAAACTACGATAAGAAAAGTTTAGGAAAGAAAAAACAAACCAAAACTTAATAAATTTAAAGGAAATTAATTAGTTGGCAAAGAGAAGGAATTTTTCTCTTTTGTCTCACTTGATTTTCGTATAAAAACGAAAATAAAAAAACAAACAAAAAAAAAAAGAATAGCATAAGAAAGAAAGCAAGAATTTGTTTGCTTTAGATGATCGTGTACGCTGTGAGACTTAATTAAAATTCCGTTGATGTTCTTTAATATCACAAACATGCACAGTCGTGCTCACATATCTAAACGCACACACAAACACACATACTCGCGCACACGTGCAATCGCACAGCAATAGTGTCACATGCTGTTGATGTCATCGTGTCGGGCTTTGTTCACATAAAAAAAAATAAAAAAAAAACAAGAAGGTAAAGAGAAGCCGATGTGCATAATTGCCAGCGAAAGTGTGCTATATTATAACTATAGCATAATTTTAGGTACATAACATGTTATTGCCTGGTTTCATGCAACGCAACGCAACGTTCAAATTCCTTTATACTTACATGCATGTGTGTATATGTAAAATAATGTCACTTTTTCATAGTCAATTGCTAAATGAATGGATAGATAGATGGATGGATGGATGGATGGATGGTTGGTTAGATAGATATATAGAGAGATAGGGAGATAGAGAGATAGAACAATAGACAGATGGGCATAGTGTCGTTTACATATTCTATACACGCACATTAGCTAAACATTTTAGCTTTTTGTCTGCGCGTTATCTTTCTCCATCCACTCTCTCTCCCTCTCTCCGCGGCATACACACGGTGTACAAACACGTATAAGTATGCTATGTAAATTATTTGTAAACTTTCGCCGGCACGTATGTTTTAACTATGACATTAACATTGAATTAATGTGTACTTTACCCTCTCATTTGTTCTTAATTTCTATTAAAAATTCACGTTCACCTTTCTTTCTTTCTTTCTTTCCTTTACTATCATTTAGTTTTTTTCGAAAAAAGAAAACTTCCTAACATTTTATAACGTTGGAGTTTTCCTGTATCCGCACCAAGATACATGTTTGCTGCAATGTAATTGCAAAAAAAAAAAACAACAAAAAAAACAAAAAAAAGGAAGAAATGAAAACTTCCGCAAAATATTTTGTTGTCAATGTTTCAACAAAAGAATTTAATTAAGCTTCGTGATGACAACTTAATTTAACACGTTTATAATAAAAGCTGGCTTAATGAAATTATACGGCTTCTGATGGCAAAAACCTAAGTTTGTTGCTCGAAATTTCACAAAAACATTTTTCGTTTTAAAAAATTCCAAAAAAAGAAACAAACAAACCGATAATATAGCTATAGTTGCTGCGGAATGAGTCGTGTGTGTTCACCATTTCCCCTAATTTGAAATTTAGGCCAAAACTGGCTATACGTTATTGGCGAAACTCTATTGAAGTTTTCAACCAGGCGAGTGCGGCTTTAGCCGACACGTTTTATTTGCAACCAGACCGAGGGGTTCTTTTTTTTTAAACTATTCATTTCTGACTGCAATATATTTTTCTTTTTAAATATACAAACAACTCCGGAGATGTCCCGCCTTCGTGTAATGCGGTGAGGGTCAGGAAGTCAAAGAAATAGGGCGAGTGTGGCCACGACCTAGTGAGTCTGTCCAATCAGCAAGTGTCATGTCTTTACTAAGCACTGAGCACTCACCTTAGCTACGACCAATGTAAACCCTACCATAAATGAAATTTGAACGCTACTAAGATTAAAGGCGTTAATCACGACATTATAGATGAGATCATTGATCATATGTACAACAAGGTTAAAAATAAAGGGTTTCAATTCGAAAAAAGCAGCTTTTGTTAACATACTTTTAGGCTTAAAATATTGCAACGTAAAGCGCTCTCTTGTTGCTTTACATTTCTAGTCAGCTCCTTTTTGAAATTCTGTCCGCACCAGGATAGCATAGGTTCTATATTTACAATTTCTTTGGAAGTCTTTGGAAAGCGAATTACTTGCAGGAACTTACATCTGCAAAGTTCCTTCTGCTGATCTCGCCCGTCCGAGTATTACGATTCAAGTACCTTGACGTGACTGTCTGTATCTTCAGCAAATATCCCGCTTATACAAGCAAGTTACAAGAACCCGGCTTCATTGTGACATTTTCGTGTTAATCCCTTGCTTCGCGGAATGTTCTGACAGTTGCTGCTAACCTTCCTGCCAGGTTCCCAGTTGCATAAGACAGGTAAACCATTGTGAATGTGTATTTGGTTTGACGACCAATGGAATTTAATTTTTTAGAAAACTAGTTTTCATGCAAGCTCAAATCATTAAGTGTGGGAGTTTCGCAACTTAAGTCCAAGTCTTACGCTATGTTATTAA
>CCAG010017972.1:0-10696 GCA_001077435.1 Glossina morsitans morsitans | reverse complement strand
GTGTATTTAATGATGAGCTGTGGCCAAGTATAGTGGTGTTTCACTTGTATCCAATGGAAAAGCTAATAAATATTTAAAAAAACAAGCAATCAATTGGAAACAAAGTCAAAAGCGTGATCTGGACCTTGGACAATATGTATCTCATATGTATGTCTATATGTTTATATACATGCATATATTTATCTGCAATGCAGAAGCAAATGTGTATGTATATGCGCGCATTTACGAGTGTTTGTGTGTATACACATAAATAAATTATTACGTGAGTATAACTTTATTTCCTTAAACTTTAAATCTACAATTTTTTTGTCGTCCGCTCAACAAAGCCAAACAAATATTAATCGAACCCACAAAAGTTTTAAGTTAGGATTTCGTATTTTTTGTGAATGATATGCTTGTGTATCGGCGAATATGAGTGTTATTATAAATTTTTATTCAAGCCAAAGCATCAAATGCATTTGCATAACCCTCGGAAAAAAACATCCGCTGGATGTTGGTTGCAACGGCGAGTCAGCAAAAAACCAAAAAAAAACATTTTTCAAAATGCATGGCAACAACAACAACAACAATGGACTTCCTTTTCGGCAATCTAGGCCTTCGTCGGTACGTGTATATGTGTGCGGCTACGTGCGAGTTTACTGAACGTGCAAAATATTTTACTTTTATTCGTTTTGTTGTTGTTGTTGTTTTTTTTATTGCTCTCTATTGCAATCAAATTGAAAAATACCGTAGCAAATAACAAAAACATCAACAACATCAACAATAATAATAAAAGAAAATTGCAACATCAAATAATTGCACAAACTTACCCGAAACAAGCCGACCAAAAAAAAAAAAACAAAAAATAAAAACACAAAATAGAAAAAAATAGAAAAAAATTGAAATTTTCTAAAACTAAATTTAGAGAGAGAAGTGAAGCGCGGAGTACGCGCAAACATTTTTATGTAACCCACTGTTTCCGAATGCCGAGTTAAGGCAAGCAATGCTAGCAACAATAATTTACATTTGCTGTTGTCGAGATTCAATGCTAAAGCGCACACATATAGACAGAGATTGGAATTCTGGGACTTTTCCGGTTGGTAAACGTGTTTGTTTTCGAGTTTAATGCTATATTTTTTTTTTTTGTGCCGATTTTGCATAGATTATGGGAAACGATGAATATGTGGCGGTGGCGGAGGAGAATGGTGTGGAATTGATGGTGATATGGTTTTGTTATGTTTGCCGGGCTGTTAACGTTTGGCCATGAGACGCCCTGCCCTGTCTGGGAATTATACGATCAAGCACAATTGTCGCACACTCACCCTGGGCTAACCAAGCGATTTGCAATGCGACTCTAAATGCGCCAAATGTTACTGGGAAAATGTAACAACAAAGGCAAAAAACGCAAAAACAAAAACAAAAAAACGAAAAAAGGAAAAAAGGAAACAGTTCAAAAATCAACTACATAAGCACGTTACAGTTCAGTTCAGGCTGCCGCCGCAAGGGTTTAAAATTGTTGTTGAAAAGCATACATAGAGAGATACGTTGAAAGGAGGGCACGGAAGGGGCATGGAAAAAGGGAAAAATTTGTTTTTAAAAACACAAATTGAAAACTCTTTCTTTCAATTTCGTACACGCACGCATGCAGAAAATGAGGTACGAGGTAACCGAAGAGATGCTGTGCCTCCACATCAATGTTAAGGTCGCTCGTTGCCTAGCCTGGCAGTTATTAAAAGCTCACTCTCTCTCTACCTCTCTCTCTCTCTCTCTCTCTCCCTCTACCTATCTATCCATCTATCTTTTCTATGTTTGCGTATGCATAGCATGTCTTTTAATCTAACATTCTCTCTCGCAACTACAATGCCAGATAAAATATTGCTGATGACGAAAATGCTAAAAGAAATTTACAACAATTTATCATTAAGCAATTTTCTGAAATTCTTTTGGAATGAAATGAAAACTTTTCAAATATTTTATTGCAGATTTCCAGCAAAAGGACATAAACGGCGTATGTTTGCACACGTTGTCTTATACGTTTACGTTAACACTAACCAACAAACAATATATATATATATATATATATATATGTATACATATATGCCTATACGTAATAGTAAAAGAGGACGAAACTTGATTATTCATTACCCAAGAACCCTATAGAGAGTGTTGGACATTTATTAAAATTGTAAACTTTTATAAATGGTGGCACAAGAAACCAGACGCATTTTTTGAATTGAAACAGTTGGATATCTTAGTCGAAGTTTTCGTTTGCTCAGAGCATTGCAAACTTATTACAGACATGCTTCCTTTCGCCGTTCCTACAAAGCCCTTTAAATATTTCAAGCGTTTGCAAATATAATATAAGCCTTCTTATCTATCCCTGATAGTCTCTTTAAAATTGCTAGCATTCATCAATGCTATCCCCCTCAATGCACTGTGGATTGCATGCATATTTATTGCACAAGTGTGTGGTTGTGTGCACATTATTCGAAGGTCAATTAAAAGAAGGATTGTGTGTATATAATAGATGCTTGCATGTATTTTGATCGGCGACATCTATTGGTAAATATGATAAACCAATGCAATCTGTCAATGTACACGACGGTTAAGTGCGATAATTACGACCTTCCTCTGCTTCCCGTTTCTTTCATTATTGTTGAGGTATTCAGTGTTTGATTTGAAGAAATCTCCTGCCGAAGCCCGCGAAATGCTTTTAGAAGCTTATGGTGATGCTGCTCCATTACTTTGCGATCGTTTTCGATTTTGCTTTCAAAGGTTTACGAACGGCCTGCAGTTCGAAGACAATGAATTGCAGAATTTATTGAACGATATCTCTGCTCAAACTCACAAAGAATTTTCGAACAGCTTAGGGGTTGATGAATCAACACGTGATGGGAAAGTGCCAAAAGGAAGGAAAATGGCCACCGTACGAATTGACTGAAAATGCCATTTCGAACCGGCTTAACATTGCGGTTTGATTGCCTGCCAAGCAAAAGGAAAAGATTATTGTGTGGCGTATATATATACATATATTCCTAATTAATATCAAATTCAGGGAATATAAAACTTCCTTGTTGTCCTTGGAAGCGTTTCTCCAATCTGTCGAGAGTAGCTATAAAAAATTCCAATTTCAACAAAGATTGCTGCTCGTCATATCTTCATCACCGAAGAATGAGCGTTATATTCATTTTAACAAGACGTTCGCAAGACCCAGTAGGAAGTCTCAGAGGCCCCATAATACATAAATATACTCCTGGTCAATATCAAATTCTAAACTAATTTAATCAAGCATGTGCATCCTCCTTTCCGTCTGTATGTCTGTAACACTCTTCCGGTCGAAAAAAACCAGCAAGTGGCTTCAAACTTGGCGCAAAGGTTGGAAATATTGAAATTTAGTCAAACTGGTCGCAGGACACAACCACGGTATAAATCACGTCAGATACAACGGTAAAAATTGACGGTCTTGCAGTAATTGTACAAAAATGGGAAAGCGCACACACAATATTATAAACAATTTAGTTTAATTTACCGTTTTTTTAGTCTTTTTTTAGGATAACGGTGCAGGGTACAAAAGATTCATTCGGAGACGAGTATGATTTTCTTACAGGAAACATATACGCGCTTATCGTCTTACGAATTTCTTGTAATACTTTTTTCATTTATCTGTTTTCTCTCTTTTGCCTTAATTCGTATTAGACGACATCTGTACGTTTAAAGCTATCACTTAGTATAGACACAAACCAAAGATCAAGGAAAGATGATCGTTAACAATTACGAATTTCTTAAGAATGGAAGAAAGAACGGCAACTCTGTCACGAATCTATCTTCCGTTTATTGTGTCACGGTTTTGTGTTTATGTAGACTTTGCTTGTCCTTTCGTCACCTTTTTTTTTTTTAAATGAACAAATATTACAAGAAATGTTCTTATTTCTACGAAAGGTAGTGTGTAGTACGACGGCTACATCGGTAATAGATATGCTAATAAATCTTTGTATTGGATTTGTCGATTTCTACCGAAATTTCGAGCATACATAGGTCAGTTATTATTACTAATTGATTCGTCGTAGCACCGAGGTAAAATTCTTTTGCCATTTGCTTCTATAGCAGATACGAAGGCATCATCCAAAGCCGATTTCCATATCTTTCCGCTCCTTGCCTGTCGTTGGCTCGTTCCGGTTGAGATTTACTTCGCTGCGTGGACATCCTTACGTAACAAGTGTGTTCAGACTTAGTTTGGCTATATTTTCCACGTCGCATATTCCACCCCCAGCTGCAATATCAAATTGTGGGAACACCTATCGCGTATGTAACGCATCTTTATTGGTGTTGAATGATGCACTATTCTGATGGATGGTAAGGCTTTGATAGACGCTCTGTTCGCAAACCCTACGAAAAGTTTCTTCGAATGGATTAACATGTTCTTCAAATAAACCCATTTCTTCGCAATTTTTTACTTGTTGTTCCAGCTCCATGATGATCTGGTCTAGACAAACATATTCCCTATTAAGGGCAAGGTCAACACACATTGTTTTCTGTAATAGGATCTGTCTCGCTGATCCTCTTCTGAGTAGAAGAATTGGGTTTTCCTTTCCCATCGATCACCCCTACAGAAAAGTAACCAGCGTAACTGTACACTGAACTTTCTATTACGTAGGCTATGTGAGCATTTCTTTCCTTATTATTACGGTTTACTTGCACTCAAAGCAAGGAATGTAATAATATTTTATTTCGTTTTTAGAAAGAGATAATTGAAGAATATATTGAGCTTTTGGCAAACGGGAGTTTAATTTCGCCTAAATCCGTTTACTAATTAACGCTCAATATTTGCGAGACTGACACAAATTAGAAATTCTCGTCAAAGCCTTCAACGTGCATATGTATATCGTGTAATTTTGAATTCATTTCTCGCTACTCTGTCCTGCAATCTTTGCGTTGAACAAACTTCGAAGCAAAGAGGATAAGGCAATGCTTGCGTTACAAGTTTGTAACATATCGTTAATAGCTGACAGGTGTAGTGTTCTGTTGCAAGGTAATTAGTTATGCACGCGGTAAACCGGCCTGGCTCGTCGGCTTGGTGCGGGATCCGCGCTACAACAAAAAAAATTGTTATTATTCTTGAAATTTATAATCAAAACAATAAAAAAAAAATTAGCGAATATTTCTACGTTGCTATCCTAACTCATGTCTATCCTTAACTCACCCTAATGTTTTCCTTCGGAAACCTCACCAAACGAGTGTGTTATTAAATTCATTTGTTAAATTTTAAATTAATTGATTAAAGAAAGGAAGTCGGTATGTTAGTGTAGTAATTTAAAAGGTACAACAAAAAAAGAAAGTTTTCTGTTATTTTAATTAAAATTAAATTGCAATAATAAAATTAATTAAATTTACTTAGAGAGAAATTAAAAAAAATTCTTACCCCTGATGTTTCCTCGCTTTAATAACAATTCAAAAGTTGAGTGCAAGTACATACATATAAAAAAATTAAATGTTCGATTTATCGGCATTTATTGGAAAATCCGGTAGGTCCCGTACAGTAAAATCCTCCTCTTCCCTAATGTGTGCTTTGTTCTATGTTGAAGACAACTATTGGTCTGAGCAAAGAGTTTTTGTTGTTTCACGTTCACAAAGAAAAGTTTCAGATGATAGTAGGGTGATAGAGCACGAGCAATCGCCAGTCTAAGTATTGAAGAACTAAACTAAGCTTCGAGATGATTTTGGTGAAAAAATTTGAACAAAATCGCAGGCAACTCAATGTTTACATAAGTTAGTATTATTTGATCTCGTCAAGCAACCCATATATCAAGTAATTCAAGAAATTTATAATTGGCGCGATTTTTATTATAATTTGAGCACGTTTTGTCAGTCTTTCCATCGAAAAAACATAACAAAATTATTCCTTTAACCGCAAGGTCGCACGCCCTAATTGTTTTTTCAAATTTTCTAATTTCAAAGAACGATGTTGGGTCAACACACAAACGCAAAACATCTTTATTTATTTATTTTTTTTTACAACCTTTCAGAAAGAAATCTTAACTCGTTCTCCCTCCAAAACTTTTCTCAACCCGCTTTGTTTCACTTTTTACTCTTTTTTTTTTTGACCATGAATTCCATACTCGCCATGAGCCAAGAAAAATAATCGCAAAAAAAATACTCACATCGAAAAGAACTTATTTTCTTATTTCCCTTATATTCCAAGATATGCGTGGCTCGCGACCTCTCAAAATAGCATTAATTGGGTGAACATACAGCTTGCGTTGCGTTGTCCGTGAACGCAACGGAATTTTTGATAAACTTTTAAGATATCTGGGTGCTTTGTTTTTGACAGACAATACTGTGATGTACTTTGGTGAAAACAAAACATAATCACATGGTGCACTTTTCAGGCACAACATCACTTTGAAGTTGTCAGCTACAGTTTTATTAAACGAAAATAAGAAGAAGTAGAACTAAAGTACATTGCCATGTGATAATTGTATTTTCCTTTAAAAAACCGTTTTTAAAAGAAATTTTCTGCTTTAGTAATTTTTCAATTCATTAACATTTACCTAAACAACCGCTTGGCATATGATTTTGCCTTAGCAGTGCAAGCAAGCTATGTGTTCAATTGCTTTCCACTCGGAATTGAAATATCCATTTCAAGCTGTTATCCACAGAACTTAGCAAAGACAAGTTAGGACATTATAGTCGGCAAACCATTAGAAACCCTACACCACAGTAATTCACCCGTTTTGGTAACAATACACCAAAAATTACCCACGATATTCATGCAAAGGTATACTTTCTATGAAACCCCGGAGAATGGCTCCTGAAAAATCACTTGACGCGATTCAAATCGGGCAGCCTTAATTTACTTCCGAAACATTTTACTATTTTTGAGTTTCCGTCATAAAAACTAACAATTGGAGTCTCTCTCCCTATAAAGTCTTGGTTATGTTAAGAATTAAAACATAAATCTCTCTGATCCAAATTCGCTGCCGTTATAGACCAATTTTCATTATAAAATATTAAGAATTAAACCTTTTCTGAATGGATTACTATTCATGAAAATCTGTGGAGTGGGGTCCAAGAAATATGCCCATGTTGTTCACATTCGGTTCAATTAATTTTTATGTTAAATACTATTATAAATCAATTTTCATCATAAAACATTGGCACTTGGGTCCTTTTTGCATATAAGGGTTTGTATATCCTGACAATCCTTATATGCAGTGCTACGTGGTCCAAATTCGGTAAAGTTGATTTCTTTATGAACCAATTTTTACCACAAAATATTGATAATTCGATTTCCGTATTATATAAAGATGTAGTTTCCATGGACACATTTATATGGAAGCGGGATCAAAAAATTGGCCCAACCAATTCTAAAGTCCACAACGATGTTAGCTCATTTAGTTTAAATTTGTAAAATGAACATGTAACAACACCATAACGGGTACGGTTCATCATTAAATACTCTACTACACTTTCCAAGATAAGGTATTATATGGCCAGTTGTAAAAGAAGTGGCCCGATTTTGACCATTTTCAATAGCGTTCGTCCTTGGATCAAAGCATGTCAGTGTACCAAGTTTCAGCAAAATATTCCAAAAACTGCGACATGTAAGCTGAACACAAACGTACATGGACAGACGGACAGGCAAGCTTAGAAGAATCGGAATGATTTTCTGAAGATCGATAAGATAAAAGGTGAGTCTATCTTAAACACTTCTGGGTGCCACATACTTAACATATTCTGGACCACAAGCGAAGTAGGGTATAATAATGCCTATGTACGCGTAAGCATGCAAAGAAAATTCAAAAGCGCTAAAATAAAAATCAGTTCAGTATTTCAGCAAAAGATAGTAGATCGGTTTGTTAAGAAACACTTACGAAGAAAAAACATTGAATTTCGAACATTCTTTTGAATGGTGAATATAAGTGATTCGTTGCTCTCCAGAGAGAGCATAAACTTCATGTTTGTTTTGCTTTCTGTTTTTTTTGTAATCTTTTGTAAACTAATACAAGAAGCACGAGATATATGAGCGCACAATAATCATTATCTTTGTTTATTTTCTTATTCCAAAACTTTTGTGCCGCTAAGGAAATTGTGTTGTTGTTCTTGCCGTCGTTTTAATGTGGTTTACAATGAAAGAGATCGTCGCTCTCTACATATTCACGCTCTTGTGCTCTCTTAAAGCAAGAATGTATACAAGAAAATTTAGTAAATTTTGTGAAGTTGTCATTAAAACAACATTTTGCAGGGGAAGTGCGTGCATTAAACTTAAAATAAATAAATAAATAAATTGTGGTATGAGTTTTTTTAGTGTAATGTAAATGTAAATACAAAAAACGAGATTTATTTATTTTATATGAAAGGATGCGAAAGCTCGTTACAAGTAATAAGAAAATGTTCAAAGTGCGATTAATGAGAGTTCTAAAGCGGTACAAAAAGATTTGATTGTCTGTCTTTGTTGCTTGCACTGGAATCTTTATTTTAGAAAATGCAAGAATTCACGAGACAATATATCTTACGTGCTACCTATTTGTCTTAAATGATCCTTTTTTGCTTGTTCTGGTTCTTTTGTCGCTTGATATATGTATTTTAAAATAAATGAATAAGTTGCGATGTATGTGTGTTCAGTTTGACAAGGCTACAAATGAATATTGTATTTATGAAATAAAAGACGTTAACAAACTCACTACGAACAATAAGAAAATGTTCAAAGTTATACCCAACCTGTGTAGTAAACAATAGATGTAAAAGTAATTTTAAAGCGGCACGAAGAAGTCATTACATAAAATCTGTAAAAAATGTCCACAAAACTCTCTAGGCAGTGTTGAATTCTTTACTTAAGAAAATGAAAGAATTTTTAAAAGAAAATCCATTATATTTTTCTTAGTTTTCTTAAATGATCTTTCTGTTGCTTTCTTATGGTTTTGTCTCCTGATGTTCGTCTTTAGTATGTACCTATCAGTGTACCTATTGAAACTTGTTCATTTACTCCCTCTGTCTCTCTCTCTCTCTCTGCTGTTAATTGTATGCTCAACTTTCAATAGGGTTGCCGAGTATTTTTAAATAAACACAAAAAGGAAAGAACAAAGTCATAAGCGCCTTATAGCGAATCTCGAGCCGAATTAACATGAGGCAAGCATAAGCTTGCCTTTCATAAGAAAATCCGGCAGTTATTCTGTGTTTGCAATTCGAGGCCACTTTTGGTAAAACGTATTCGTGTGTTCCTTGTTAAATAATCGAAGAAAACAATTCTTTTTAAACTTTCGACTTCCAAGAAATATCTCCTTTTGGAGATATCATTGTTAAGCGGGTCAACTTAATGCTCCTCTTAAGTAAGTACAATATTTGTTTTTTTAGTGCTCTTACGCCCATCATCGAATGACGTGATTATATTCACCTTGTGGAAAGGTTTACGATCCCATAAAGAGTATACACTCTCGGTCGCCAGCAAATTATGAATCGATTTAAGCATATCTGACCTTCTGTCTGTCTGTGCTAAACATTTTTCGCTGCAAAAACTAAATTATGCACGCGGATTAGTATTGAAGATGATGAATCTAAAATCGATCAGAGCTCACGCGCACCATACAATGCAAACTGAGGCTCTCCTCGGTTTTCTTGCTTGTTGCTTTGCTTCTAACCATAACAGATAGAGCGATAAAAATGGATGCGCCTATTCTATGAGCTATCCATAAAATATGGCGAAAGCCGGGCCCACTCGCTCAACAGGATGGCATAAAGAACTTTCCTATTTTGTAAAAGAAGACCGATGGCATAAAAAATTAAATCGCCGCTGAACGTAATTTTCTTAATTTGTTTTTAGAAGTAGAAAAAAAGTGAAAAGTGCAAAGCTTGGTTCTACAATTGAGAACAAGAGAAGCGCTGCCTATAAAAAAGATATATTCATCATTCTAGTTGGGCCACAGTTAGAGAGTAATCTTATCTGCTAATCGTAGCGTGCGTGTGTCAATTTATTTCCAAAATATTCGTATTTTCAACTCAACCTTTGCCAGTTCAGTCAATTATTCATATAACGACTTTTCAAGATACGATGTTATATGGGAAGTTGTTGAAAAAATGGTCCGATCGCCATGTCGGTATACCAAATTTCATTAAAATATTTCAAGAATTCTGTCGTTTGGGTTTAACACAAAAAAGAAAAAATAACGGACGGACAGACAGCCAACCTTATATCGATTCAGAAATTTAAGTAAAAAAAGTTACGTTTATCTCAAGTTCTTCTTGGTGTTGTATACACCCGCCTAAACTTCATATACTCTTGTACCACAACGGACAAACGCAACAAGTTAGACCTTGAAAGAAAAAGCGAAATTATGAAGAATCTCGAAAAGTATTCACTTTAGTACGCGTAAGATGTATATGTGAATACCAAAATACGCTCTATTTAGCGTTATTTTGGCAATACTGCGAGAGTTTTTGTGGTTTAATATTTTCGGGATTATTTCTCTCCCCCTCTCTCTCTCTCTCTCTCTCTCTCTCTCTCTGTCGTTTATAAGCGTTTTCTTTAACATGGAAAGGTGAAAATCAAAAAATAATGCATTTCAACCGTACATGGAAAAATAAAAGAAAAAAATCTTTTTCTCCCCAAATTAAGCAGCTAGGCGTTTTATTAAAATTCTATTAAATAATTTTTGGTGAAAATTTTTTCATTCTTATTATGCCGTATATTAAATGAGTAAAAATTTCCTCCCCTCCCAAAAGA
>CCAG010017970.1:0-16395 GCA_001077435.1 Glossina morsitans morsitans | reverse complement strand
GCGTCTATGCATATATATATATTATCATATATATATACATATATGCGTATATATGTGGTTTCAGGGATTTTAAAAATCTATTTCTCCTCGCTGTTATAGTTTATATCAATTTTGTTCATATGTTCCTCCTCTGGTCATATCTTTCTTAAGTAATCATAGAACAAAGTTGATTCTAACATGTATTTGTTATAAATCATTCTCTTTATTGGTTTACTTTGGTTTTTTCCTTCTTTTTCCATAGCATTGTGATTTGTGGTTTGAGAAAACCGCTTTTCTTTGTTTTTAAAACACATCACAATTGTATGCCGGAGACCATGATAGATATATACTCGAAAGCAGACGATGTAAACTAGCTTTTAAAGATTTTAAAAAGAACAAAAAGTACATTATACGCGATTTCCTCCTATCGCTCGCTGTCTAACACTGGTATTGTTTTGCGATATAAACAACACTTGGCACAAGAAAAGAAAAAATCTACTTGAACTTGGAGTATGTGTTAACACTATTAATGATAATATGCTATGTAGGCGTAAAAATTCTGTTGCACAGGGTGTACGGTTTATTTGAACATTTTCGGGAAAACGATGCAAACATTTCTCTGACCTAATAGACGCACTCGCTGAAAATTTAGTTTTATGAATATGTGATCGAAACAACTTTCAGACTTGTTTGCAATGGATAATCCGGCGATGCTATTGTAAGTGATTTCTTTTAGCGTTAATTCTCAAGGCACGTCGACCACTTCAACTAATTATGAATTACATTGATTTTAATGACTTTGCTCTTTTTACTTCTAAATGGACAAAAAAAGTTTAAATTCCGCGTGTGGATTGAGAGATGACACCAAGATAACAGGCTAAAAATATGCTTTTTTCTTGACCATTTTTTTTTTTGGATATAAGAAAAGTTAGGAGAATTATTTGAAGGATACATTTCTGCAAAATTTGTAGGCGATAACTTCTTTCTCGGAAGCGGAAGAATGTGTATCACAGATACTGCATAGTTTGGCAGATGGACAGACGAACACACCGACATGCTTAGGTGCATTCCGACTGTGCAATTGGGAAAATATTTATGTACATAATGGAGATTTTGAAGTTTGCCTCTACGCGTTATCAGGGCATTGAAAAACAAATTAAATATTGGTACGCTATAATATTGGGTAGGCATCGCCAATTTTGCTCAGGTTTGTGCAGGTACTACAGCGTCATCCATGGAACATACGCGCAAATTCTTGCACGTTTATCCTCTGTAGATTTCGAGTAATTAGCAAAAAGCCAATTTTTTATTCCATTTGAGAAGCTGTTTCACGTGGTCCTAACAGTTTCACGTGGTGTAGTCCTTCGATCGATTTGGCTCATTTTTAAGGGAGATTTACTTGCGAGAACTTCCGTTCTTTCTGCGAAATTCTAAGTCGATAACTCTATTTTTACAGCCAGGAGAATACTTACAGCAGACATTAGACAGACTGACAATTCCCAGAAAAATATAGGCAACGGTATCATATCAAACCAATGTGATTTACTACAATTTCTTTCTCCTTCAATTATATCACTCAGTTTCTTTTCTACTACAAACTTCATATATCTCGCGTAAAATTTTCTTAAACCAAGGATGGGACTGAGTTTTCCATCATAAGCTTTGAGCTTTGCTTATTTTAATTCCGTTGAGACGAAAATTATATCTCGGTCAGCATTTTTGAACGATGACATGACTTTCGACAGGATTCCTTTCAACTCTTTATTGAATGCCCAAACACAACCTCAATTGTGCTTGATCAAGTCTATGATGATTTCAATGGAGAGTGCAAATCAACCTAAAATGAATTCTTCTGCCGGCAAATGTGGACGCATTCTATCTATGTACGGAAGCTAATAAACCAAAACCGTTACATGCTTAGTGGTTAAAAAAATGTATGTCTTAACTGGATCTTGTGTCAACTAGACTAAACATTGATTAAAAGATATAATCCAGAAAGTGAATAGCGATGTTACATACATACAAAATTATCAAATGTCCAAAAAAACTTGTTCCATTTTGAAGTAATATCAAGCAAACTGATGTACGTTTGCTGGAATAAGTTAGACGTGCGGTATAGGTTTTGACGGCTTGTAGAACAATCATATGTAACGCGCCCACTAAAAATGTCCAGAGAGATGTCTCCATCCCCATAATCTTTTGACAAAAACGGGCTAGCATAAACTATAGTAATATGTTGTTACGAAAATCCCAAATCCAGTTAATGCTTACTAATCGATTTTCGTAAGTAATAAAGTCCTTAGTGCATATTCGCGGCGCCTCATGCAGCTGCCGGCCGACGAAAGAGATTAACAGGAAAACAGTCAGGGAAAAACTTAGGTGCACATGCGCGGCGCGCCTTACAGCTGCAGGCCGAGGAAAACGATTAGCAGAAAAGCAGGTTAACGGATTAAAAATGAAACCATGAAGTTAGGTGAACGTAACATGCTGGTAAAAATGTATATAAGTAGACTATTTGCGGAAAGCAGTTGTAGTCGGAAGGGAACATTGAGTCGTACGAGAACATTTGAGTCGTAAGAGAACATTCAAGTAAAGAATAATAATAGTTGTGTTGAGCAGTCGAAAAGTATCGTTAAAAACAAAATAAATAATAAATTTTAAATAATGCTACATTTAGGAACATAATAAAAGTTTGAAGTGGCATTTTCTTTTCAATATCCACGATCCAGTGATACGGACCGTATCATAGAAAAGTGGAAATTTGTAACAATATTATTAATCCTAACGAAATACGATGTGGGTCTTGGACAGAAGAAAATGTTATCATACTGGAGACCTATATTCCGTTTATTATACCGTTTTCACACTACCACCTAAGAGATACAATTTTAAGCAAAGTAACGGTTGTAATCAAATACAATAAATAGAAATATAAAACTCATTTTGTATGTTATGATACAGTCAGAGTGTATTGATGGTGTTGCCTTAACACGGGCATACCTACATCTGTTCGGCTAATTATTGCTAAAATTTACTAAAATATGAAAATTCAGCTACGGCCGAATCTTCTTTGTCCACCATACACCCACCCACCTTTCTGCGAGAAGAAAGCTCAAAAAAATAAAATACTAATACTCTATAACATTGGATGGGCGCGAGCGATTTTTTTCATTTTTTTTCTTTCGGTAGGTGTGCGCTACAAGATCATATATGGAATACACAAAGAATTTTTTACTGTTATATCTATTACAATTTATGGGCAAAAAACCAGCTTGTTTTGGTTTTGAAAGTGGAGGTTTTCTTAGTTTGAATCGCTCGATTGCTGTGCGCAGAATTCTCAACGCTTTTACCCAATTTACAGCTGCCTTTGCAATATTTACAAAGACGGACGGACAAACACGCGGATTATAACGGAACAGATAAATTGATTAGGAAATTGATGATACTGAGAAAGAACGTTTTTACATATCTCGTAGGAGCTCCGAAGCTTCTTCCAGAGTGGTACGAACGTTTTGAGAGAAGGAATATACCCCCAAACTTCCGTCATGGGATTGTCAGACTCTTTTATTTCGTACTTTTTGGTTTTAAAACCACACCTAAATAAACATCCAATCAATATAAGCAGGAAATATGTCTCATAACACATTCAACCAAATTCAATGAACATTTCATAAAATTTTAGGTATCAAAATTAAATCTGGTTTTTCATCCGATTATTGCTATTGTTGTTGTTGTTATGGCACCGTACTGTAACGTTATTGTCAGAAATAAGCAGCTCACTTGCTGCATGCAATACACACCCTTAAAAAAAATGCGTTTATGTACAAGGCAAACATATGCAAAAAACATGAGTTGATAGGCATCTCACTCTTCTTCCTTTTTTCCGCTTTTTTCTTTTCTTTTTTTTTTTTTTACTAAAACCAAACGCTAACCCAGCGTGATATACTTTTAGAAAACAAAAAAAAGCTCACGACAATTTTTAGTCTGCCTGTTAGTCGGTTGTTGGTTTTAAATATGTTGACTGCAGTTAGACGACCACAAGAAGCAACTACAACTACCACAACAACAAAGTAATATCACTAATATCGTCCCATTGACTAATAACACCTACACCTAAACACGAAATCATAAATAGTTTTATTACAAATTGCAAGAAACATAAAATTGATAGGCATGCGCTCGTGCATATAGGTCCGTATATCATGTTTGATCAGTTAGTCGTTATACGACATATGCAGCAATAAGCATAAGAATACAATTTTTTCTCATCTATTCATCAAGAATGAAAAAAGCATATCAAAAAAAACATGTAGTGCTATCAAATCATTCTTATAGCGTCGTTTAGTGGTAGTTTAATGATGCGTAGGATTTTATTAACTATTACTATTACCATTGCATCAATACTACTACAAACAACTACTGAATATAACGATTACAGCTGCACATTTTGTGCCTGTCGATGATTGACGACTGATTTGACTGTACAATGGTTATTATTTTTGCAAGTCATACACCAATTGCGCAAGTCACAAGAGGATCGATAAATAATAATGGGTAATAAAGATATACTCTCGCTGAATTTTGGATACTCTTCACCTTTATGTATGAAAAAATCAATTTCTTAAGGCAGCATTTGCGTTGGCAGTGGTCGCCCGGCTTATTAGACTCGAACGGCTCGAGCTCGAACGTATTTATTGTTGAGTCAACCGATCGCCCATATGGATTAAACTGTTTGGGACATAATATTTAATATCGACTGTAAATTGCGAACCTTGTTAGAGAGATAGCTACCACATTCATATTTAACATGCGAACAGATAGGTTACATTCAGAGTTGCGCTCTGATGATCTGATCTGCAATAATAAAAGTTGCGTAAAGTCTTTAAACCTGCGCAATTTCAAAACTAACGAACCGAAAGCCATCGCATATGAATACAACGCATAGGAAACATTATATGCTTTAGACATTCCTTCCATCATACGCTAAACACAAAATATCGCTTCGTTTTTTTTTTTTTCATGCATCGAGAGCATTTCTTGCTGAGTTGGCAAGAAGAAAGTTTTAGAAAGTTTTCGCCTACATATTACACTATCCTAAGTATATATATAATATGGCGAGTTTCATAGGATCATTGCCTTGGATTTTCAGTTTCAAATTGCCAGTTAACGTAAGCATCCGTTGTGTGGATTATGGCGATATGCAGACCGCGAAATTTATCAACAAAAATTTATGGCTGCTGCGGAGGTACGAGCGTTCGTTTTAAATCTTAAAATTTTGGCGGTATTGAGGACATAAAGCCACGTTAGCCACTGGAAATCTTAATACAAGAACCATTATAGACCGTCTGGGTTGTACTTAGATGTTCCCAACGATATGATAAAACTATCTTAAAATTCGCTATTTCGTAAGGGCAAAGATGCATTGCATACCAGCCAGCTTACGCACACATTTATACATGTCTCATTTGTAAAATGATGGACTTTTTTCTTCCGCTGCTTTTGAATCAGTTAAGGTTTCTGATGAGAGCTTGTATCTTGTAACTTCTTATCTTGAAGTCTTGGTTTAATTGAAGTAGGAAGAAATAAATGAGATTTTTTATGTATGCGAAAAATATCAATGCTTAAATTGACAGTTTAAGTAAAAAAGAAAAGAAAAAAAATTTTTATTTTTTTTTATTAAATTAAAGACAATGAATAATATTGGTTGATTTATGTTCTCTTTGTGTTTGACTTGAATAACCTATTAAAAAACTGTGGTTTAGCTGTTGTTCCCACAAATATACAAAAATTTATAAAAATATTTAAAGCCGAGTTTGGAATGAAATATTAGATGATACCTGAAAGGTCATCCTATAAACAGAGTACGGTTGTGTGCTGCCATTGCTTTAAGCAGAAATCTCTTTCAGTCTTAAATAGAAATCGAATTTTTTGGAAAGCCTTCAAGCAAGGCAGACCTTTGGCAGCAAACGCTATTTCCCATTTTCACATCGCATCTATAAACCTATACAATCCTCTTGTACTTTAATATATTCTGTGTGATTGAGAAAATTAACATTGATGGGTTTCCTTTTCATTACTTTTTTTTTCTAATATTTTTTTTTATTTTTAATGGTAATTCTAGGCATTTTCAAACTTGATATATGGTTTTCAGGTAATGATACACGAACTTTTTAATTTTAATCGATAAAATTTCTTCTTCTTCTTTCTTAATATCCATATCCCGATATCTCGTTTTTACACTCAATTGCTGGAGTCCGAAAAAAAACAGAAGCACCATGAATCACTAAATTATGGCTATGCTGCAGCAGATCATTTCCTGAAGATTTTTTGATTGACTGAAAGAGTTTAGGCGAATTCTTCTCAATCAATTTTTAATGCAACATTTTAGAGTGCCTGCAAATACTTGAATTAATTTTTATTTGTACTCGAAAAGCACCATTTATGGTACCTCCATGATTCTTAAAGTATCACAAGAAGTGAACAACGAACGAAATTTACATAAAGTGACAATTTGCATTTCTATAAAAAATAACAGGTTATGAATTCTGATGAGGGCTTCTTTGCTACCACTCACTGCAATTGGTGACAAAAACGTGATTGCAATTTTTTTACAATCTCTCAATTATTTACATATGGATAGCGACTATAACTTAATCATAATAATGTTGAGTGGTAGATATATATTTTCTAAAAGATATCTAAAAATAGAGGCAGACATAAACATTAAAACAATTTAAGAGATACATATAAATATAAAATTTTCCTTAAATGATTCGGCATATATCCATGAAACTCATTTTATTAAGCAGTTAAGCTCTTTGACGTATAAGTACTTGTTATTTTGATGGGTTTATTGAACCACTCTCGCTCTCTCGCTCTCTCGCTCCCTCTCTCTCTCTCTCTCTCTCTCTCTCTCTCTCTCTCTAACGTTTCCTGGTTATGCAAAATGTTCTAAAAGAAAGAACTCTTTGTTTAAAAAGCACTTGAGAGCCGGACTTTCCTGTAATATTTTATGCATTCATAAGCGCATATAAAAAAAAAAAGGAAAAGAAGAGAAAAACAACTTCAATTAATTTAAAAGAACTTAATAGTGTGGCGAATAAAGCATTCCACACATCATGTGCAATTAAAAGAGAGATGAGCGTAGATTAGTTTTGCTGGCTCCATTATAGACTAGTGATCTTGTCTGCTTATTTCTAAATGAATTTATTAAATGCTTCACCGCCTAGTGATCTTAGAACAGGACTGGAAACGAAAAAGGTGATGATGATTAGTATAGCCAATGAAACAACAACCACCACCACCACCACCGCCTCAGCTACTATCGCTACTTGCTAAGCACAAAAACGTTCGGCCTTTTAACAATTCCCAGTTGATATGAAAAAATGTATGTATTATATGAATTCACAATTACACGTTATTGGTAATTCTTTGTGGATTTTCTTTACCGTTAATAATAATAAACTAATAAACACTTCCGATAGTTTCTCTATAACTTATTACAACTTTTATATCAAACATATTATTTAGCAAATAACAAGCGACTGAACACGTGTTCTACTAATACATTAGACCAGTCATCCATGGGTTGTGAGGACCCAAAGTCGTCCCTCGTTTTGGGCTCATGGGTCCTCCGTAGATTAGATTAAGATATAGCGTAGGACTAGATTAGAAATACAATAAGATAGAATAGGAATAGATTAAGGTAGAGTAGGAATAGTATAAGAATAGTTTACGCATAGGTTAAGAATAGAGAGAAAGTTTAGTTTTAAGTGAGTGGAGGTTTGGCTCTCAAGCCGGGGGTCGGTGCTCGGCCCTCGAGCAGTAAAGTTAGAGTTTGGCTCTCGAGCCAGGAAGAAAGTCGTAGTTTGGCTCACGAGCCAGTAAAATTGAATAAAAGTAAAATAGCAAGTCCCTCAAAAATAAATTTCTTGTGTTCTTTTCCTTGCTTGGGCCGCTGAGCTACCTTAGCCCCGGAAAAGGGACGAAAACGTCGTCACAAGGTATATATGTGTATATTACGAAGAATGGTAAATCCATTTACATGTCGTGGTAAAGCATTGCAAAATTGAAGCGAACATCATTTGTCATTATCGTCCGATTGTTTTCTTGATTTTTTAAACAGCATATAACACGGCGTTTATTGTCAATTAATGCAATGTTCTATATTGTTAGATTATTGTGTGGTTGAGTTTAGAATTATTGAAGACTCAAAAATAGGAGAACGGCCGTCCCAGTAAAAAAACATTGGACCGTTTGGTTTTAATTTTGAAACTTTCTGCTTTCTTTCTCTCTCTCATCCCTAAGTAAAACGCAAGCAAAATCTTCTAATCGTCTAATATTCATTTTTTTTTTTATCTTCTCTATCTACCGCCTACTTTCGTAATTTGTCTTTGCAATTTGTCTTTTCTCTGATTTAGAGGTAAAAGCATATCTCATATGGCGCACTATCAATGACATTTTATAAAAAGCGTGGATGTGTTTTTATTACTGCAATTAAAAGCATTTCATTACTTATGCCAAAAAAAAGGCAAACGCCTTTTCAATTAATCCAGCACCGCACGCAATGTGATTTTATGTAAATACGTATGGGAGGATGTATGCACACGTAAAAAGATCCAATTTCAATGACAACGTAAGTGGTTTCCGTATAAGCCTTCCTCCTACTTAATCCTAGTTTTCTTTTTTCTCACTTGCACACGCTTACCTAAACTTACTGTACTTAATAATGGCTTTGCTACGAGAAAGTTGAAATGAAATTCTTTCTGCATCTTAGCGCTTTTTCTTTTTGAGTGTTACAGGATTGAGCGCATGTCTAACGATTAGATATACCTGCGTAAGTAGTGGTTTGATGCATTCAAATTTGTTTGCAGCATTTTTTCGCAGGGCATGGTTTAGCCACAGTAGCTAATCACACTTTCGCTTTTTCAACCTCATTGACTTAATACAAAAACTTTTTCATGCCGAATTTCAATTAAATAACATAAAGACATGCTTTGTTCACCTTCTGCACCTCTAATTATAGATGATGCCACTTGGAAAAGCTGGATCTTCAAAGATACATTGGAGGATAAGTTAAAGAGAAAATTACAGGAGGAAATCTACAATACCATCATCAACACCACGCTTCTATTAACCCTCAGCTAATTCCACCTTTATATCCAACAAATGTCGAGAAAATCAAGATCCAAACATTTTCGATAATTCGCCTTGGGCATACAATTGCAACTCACCAATGGATCTTGACGAAGTCTCCCTCTCCAATCTGCAGTTGTGGACCAATTCTTACTACAAAGCACATTCTCTGCGACTGCCCCAACTTTTCCTTGGCTAGAAGTCTTGCATTTAAAACGATTAACCCTTTGGACTTTCTAAAATCAGCTTCAGAACAGAACACTAATTCAAATTAGAGCCGATAGCCTGTGTTGCTAGTGCTCAAGGTCTTTTTTGTTTAGTCTAAAAATTTATTTGATTAGTCTAAAATTATAATAATAATAATAATAATAATAATAATAATAATATGCTTTGTTCATTTTTTTTTTTTTTTTAATTATCGAAAGTTCTATTTTAACTATATTTTGATTTAAATACTCCCGAGACTTCGTTTAACGGAATTCTGTTAACACCTTAAGAGAACTCTCTTTGCTAGTTATATTTAAATGTAACTTCACACCCTTTAGTTTCATGTGGTCTTCGTATTCGCGATACGTTTGAGACCATGAAATTATCAAATTTATGATCGTGCTGAAGGATTTCAATCCACAACACTTTTCTTTGCGTCTTAAAGAATGTATAGATTTTTCTGAATCGCGCCGGATCGCCAGACAGATCTAATGGTTTTCTTCACGAAAACTTGGCCCTTGGAACTTGACTTTCCAAAGTAACGACCTCTTAAACTTCAATAACACGATTTTAGATCCAATCTTTCTATGAACTGCAAAGGGACTATTTTAGAAAATGGAGATTTTTTTTGCAAAATCTACTGAGACTTCTTTGTCAAATCGAATGTTTCTCATACTTTGTGTGAATCGGTGTCCACAACACATACATATATAATCTTCAAGTGAAAAATGTATGAGTCCGTGGTTTTGCAATACGCTTGCACACATTTATCCTTGTAGCTCTACCTTCCAAATTCTATGTTTTAAATTTATAAAGTTATTAAATGAACCCACTTGGTAGATAAACTCAAGTTGCAAAAATATATCGACAAAAATTTGCAAAAGTGAAGTAAATATTAAGAAATGTCTTTAATAGGTATTACAATAAAAGTCGCAAAATCAAAGCAGCAAGAAGTTTTGTCTAAAAGTAGGAAAAGGATTATTTCACTTCCTAAAACTGTAGCTTTAAGTGCCTTAAATACAAGGTTAGTCAGTTAGTTTAGGACAAAATTGGGATTTTAACCACAAGGTGAATTTCAACATTTGCATGCAGCTTTCAATTAACGCAAAATTATTGGTTTAACAAGACTAAGGTATTTCTCGCCGGCCCCGTCTGAAAATAGACTATTTGAGCGGGGTTTAATCCTTGCTGCCCAACATCCAGCGACTGGCGATATACTCATTTTGCCAAAATGTTTCCGTCGTATAGCACGACGCTTCGAAGGACATATATATTCTCAATCAGTATCAACTTCACAATAGACGTTGACATTTGTGTCTATTCGTCCTTCTACACATCTATGCCGTGTCAGAGTAAAAATTAAGAAACCTACATCGAATTTTGCCAAAGTATTGAAAATTCTTGTACACAGGTTGATATTGAACACAATCCAGATCGTTCGAAGTATAAACTGAGAACACCTTTGTTTTCAAAAGCAATAATCTTGAGCTTTTTCATCTTCTTCTTTATAAAGGCCGCCAGACACAATGAATAATAAAAAAATGAAATTTCCACATATAATAGATGGATTACCCTACGCTACTTGCACAAAATTGGGAAAGTCGAAATTCCAACTTCTTCCAGTTTTTTCCAAGATAAAAATGGTGGATATAGAAGATTCGGCCGTAGATGATCGCAACTTTCTTACCTGTTTTTTCTGAATCGAAAAACTATTATAGCTCTGCTCTTGGGTAATACAAACACAAAACTAAATTCAGTATACCTGTTTCCTTGTTTCTGTCACGGTAATAAAAATAGAGCGCACTACTTATGGATTTTATTTACCGTAATGTCATCCTAGCAATGCATATGTTTATGCACTTAATAGCTTTGTGCTGTTGTTGTAAGTATATTAGGATACGGCAAATAGATGCAATATGAAGTGAGAAAATGAAAGTAAAAAGCTTTGTAGACACACAGCTATTTTTTTGTAAAATTGGGTATGTTAATGTTAATGTTTTTTGCACTTATCTTTAATCTTGTTTTTCTTATATGGAATGTTGTAATTAATTTTCCCTTCATCAAAGCATATGCTTCTCCTAAACACATTTCAAACCACACACATATTTCTAATGTCTCTCACTCTCCCTCAAAGTATTTATTATGACGAGAGCTTCACAAATAACTGTTTAGTAATAATTTGTCTTTTTTGCTTTGCGTGCAAATATTTAAAGAAATGACTGGCGATTAAGAGGAGAGAAAACATATCCACACATTCTTCTCTAATAAACACAAATAACTTATAAGTAATTGTAATACGTTCGCAATCTGTATGCTTTCTTCTATATTTACGAGCTATTGTTTCCTATTACCCTCTAATCAACATAATTAATAGCACCAACAACAACAACAACAAACCATTTACAAATGTTAAATAGCACTTTCATTATTGTTGTTGCAATTGTTTGTGGTTGGATTTCTATATATGAAATTCCTAACGGTTTATTCACCTTTATGCATACGTTCACTATTATGCGTAACCTTTAATTACGCGAGAATCTCAGACTAACAGTGCGTTTGCTGTATGCGTAAGACTTTCACTTTTATTATACTCACCATCACACGAGAACATGGCATATTCATTTCTTTACCCGGCTGGTAACCGTACTGCAATGGTATGTACATAAGTATTATAGACTATGGAAAATTTTGTGACAATATAGTCATGCCCGGGTCGAAATTTCAAAGATTGAAAATGGACATAAAAAATTAGAACGTGGCAGCCCCTACAAATAATCGTTAATTTCACGATAGTTCTTTTTGTTGTGGCCAATCATCTGATATCAGGCAAAAATATTTATGAAATATATTATGTAAGTATTAAGCGTATATTAGCCCTTGACCTGCTGAGAATTAGCCAAAAACACATTTACGATTTTCTTATGTTTTTCCTAAAATGATGGGTATTTGAAATTCGGTTCAAGGCTAATGCAGCTTTCATATTATGGTGCCGTGAGTCTATGGCCCCTCGAGGGGCATTATTTCGCCCTGCGTGTGAGTGACATTATCAGAATTTTGTATTTTCTTGTTGGCAAACAAACACACAGAAGCTTTTAAGTATTTGTTATTTCTTTGTTTTCCTTCTTCTTTCATTCTTGGTTCCCTGCTGCATCACGTGTTTAAGTGTTGTCTGTATAATGTAAAGAAGAACGTATTTTTGGACTGGGAAGCTTCCTTACTTGTGTTCGCACATACTGATATCGCGTTTTTATTGCTGTCGCTATTACTTAAAATCAAAATCAATTTTTTTTTTCACATTATGTTCGAGAAATCTTTAAAATTTATAGTCTACATCAGATTAGTGTAAGTGCCACTCAATAACACAATACAAGTTTTTGTCAATATCAAAGTAAGTGAAGTTTTTTCACGTCATCATTTGATTGGAAAGTGCAAAGACTTTGACCTTTGTTTGTTGTTGAAGATAATCTCTTAAAAGTGTTAAGCGTTTAAAAAAAGTTACATTGATTGCTGCCAAGAATTTCACTGAATCCGATCCTTCCCTACTTATTTTTAGTTGTTAGCGATGTTGATGAGGGGGAAAATGCAACTATCCTTGGACATGAAAGATACGGTCGCGGGGACTTGAGAGCTAGTACAAAAATGTATGCCCTCTTTACCCTTCATAAATGGATTATGATCCAAGAAAGGCTGCTCGGACACATAAAACAGTTAGTGTTCGCTGGCTTACAGTATCGGGAATTTACAAATCGGTCCGAAACTTTTTTCCCTAAAGCATAGTTTTGAGAAGAACAAAACGATAGTAGGGGTTAGATCTGGAAAATACAATGTGTAAAGGTAGCAATTTGAACTTGAACTCATACAATTTTGACGGATGCGCGAAACGGATAGATGCGCGCACGGTTGAGATTGATTTTTTAATTCAGCATATGCTCTCCTTATTCCTTTCTGCTACTAACACTCCATTTAATTAATTTCCGCCATGTGCTGCCATGTTTGCATATGTAATGTAAAACGCTCACTTATATTTACGTTCGCGATCTGTAGGCTTGCGATGACACCTCTTTTACGAAGATCAAAATTCGAAAACAGTCTTTCGAACACAAGATATTGGCTTTTTTATTTGTTTTGGGAGAATAAGAATCCAAATATAACTCAGCCTAACCGAACCCAGGCAGAGCGAACGTATAGACCTAAAATGAGGACTGTTTTCGGACATGACAATAACTTTTTGTAATTACTAAGGAAATTATTTGTTTTTACACATCACATCTTTAAATATTCCTGCGAAAATTTAGGGATTCTGAGGTGAGTTAACCATGATTGCATTCAGGTTCACCATATCGCTCAACTAACGCTCCTATGACTCTCGCAGTCACAAAAGAAAAAATAGCCATATACGTTCTTCACTAACGAATTTAGATCATATTGAAAAATCGGAAGCAAGAAGAAAAACTTAATATTGGGCGGAGTCTCATTGTATGCCTTTTATTGGTATGCGCACTTGATCAATAAAATATTTTGCAATTTCCGCATATACCGATCACCGGAAGGAGATATAGAACCACACCAATCTAAACCTGAACAATTGTGTATTACTTGTAAGCAATTATATTGATCTCACAAATGTTGAGCATATTTCCCCGCGGCAATCTAAAATTGAAAATGTTTAAAATGCAAACTGCTGCCACGTTTGAGATGAGCATATAAAGTGTATACAACTCTCACACCGCATTTACTCAATGTAGTACGTTACTCGTCTCACATTAAATATAACATTTTTATACCTATTAGAGAAAGATGAGGGATAAAATCCTTTTACCAAATATTTGCAGCAACACCCAGAAAGAAGCTTCAGTGACTCCATTCTTGATCAGAATCAAATTCTAAAACAATTTCAGTATATTCGTCTACCCCTCCGCCTGTCTGTCTTTCTAGCTGTGTAATGTTTGTCATAAATATTCTCCTGGTCGCAAAAAAGGAAGCTATCGACTTGAAATTTGGTAGAAACATTAGAATTTCTAGCACGCCAACCGGCATTAGAATTGGGCACGTCTGCAAGAGACCAACCTGAAACCACCTCAATTTTCAAAAACAGAAAATGTTTGTTTATTTTTCGTTACAGTTACAGGGGTATAAATCAGCGCACACTAAATCTTTTCATTTACATTCTATGGGCGGTACTGCAGTATCCGTACAAATACGGAAAGAATATTATAAAATATTAAAATTTCATTTTTTTTTAAACGTTTGCGCCAACCAGAAAGAAGCTTCAGAGACTTTATAAAGTCTACATATGATTGATAAGGATCAAATCTGAACCGTTGTAAACGTATTTATCAATCCGTTTGTCCATCTATCTGTTAAATATCGTGCTAATTGCTGCTCATGGAGATACCTGCTTCAAGTCGGGCAGAAACATTGAAAATCATTACACGCTGATAGGTATTGAAAATAGGCCAAATTGGGCCAAGAATGCGCTCACAGCGCAGTATGAATTGAAAACATGTCATTTTTCTGCGGTTTTTACCCATTACTACAACAAAAAACGACAGAAAAAGTAGAAAAAATCAGCCCTACCCACCCAACATGATAGAGCATAGAAATTTACTTTTTTTTTTTTTGTAGTCTTTGTTAGAGTAATGATGGCAGCAGCTATGAAAGATGAGGTCGCAGCCGAATATAATTTGTTAGTTGTTTACTTCCTTTTAGATTTTTGTGAACATTGCGGAGATGCATATTTTAAGTTAAGTTAATTTGCAAAAATTCCCTGAAGGCCATTTGAGTCAAAGTTTAAGTTATTTATGTTATTTTGTGTAATTTTGACAGTATAACCAGTAATCAAATACCTTTATCTGTTCGGTTGAAGATGTACAAACTTTTACGTCACGTCTCATACGCAGTATGTTTTGAATTGTACTTTGGAATATTACAAAAGAAATGATTGGCTCTTTCTATAAAAAAAGAGGAAGCTAATTGGGAACATTATTATTTACTTTTGCATAATAATAACAGAGAAGTATTAAGGATATAGAGCATTGAACTCGTACATGTAGCTAAACCCGTTTCCATGGTTTAAAAAAAAAAACATGTAAAAAACGTTTTCCTAATGTAAATAAAAATTGACCATAATGGTCACGCGATATTATAATTATTATATCTATCGTCTAAAAATAGTGGTATATTAATTTTGAGATTGCTCTGGTAACACCAAGAAAAGTATATCTCGATCGTTGTAATATTATAATCCCTATTCCCATTGATTCAGCTACGACCTGCGTGTCTACTCAAGCCCGACATATTTGCGTTTCATTTCAGCATTACCATTCTGCAATGCAATGCTGAATGGCAATGCTGAATGGGCAATGGGCATCGACATAAGATGCGCAGGTATTTGAGCACGTTTCCTATGCCTCCGTTGAATAGCCGCGTAGATCCGCGTGTAAGACATTGTAGTTAATCAAGATTCTAAACTATTTAATCAAATGACCTATGCATTCCTTGCCGGTTGGGAACAATTGGGGTATACCAGTATTTTCCATTTCTATTTACAAGATTAGAAATACGAACTGCAGATATTCTGATTTTCGAGTGCGAAGATGAGGATACTCACTGGAAAGCAAATAAATTCTTGATCAGCGACAGCTCTACCATGATCGCAAAAATTGAGAACAAAATGACATCTGCAGACTAATTAAGGAAGTAAAATACTTTCATAATAAGGTTGTAACCTGCAACAAAATGTGTTACGAGTGCCACCACGTCAAGTTTCGGTGGGAAAATAGTTCTGATCGGGCAGTTCGGACACTTGCAACCAACAGAAAATTTTCCAATTTTTGTGTATTCGCTTGGGATGACGGACATGGTGGAAAAAATTCATTGTAAGTAAGAGAGAATGTGCTAAACATGCTATATGTGTATCATCTTTATAGACACCAAACAGCAGATTATAGCACGTCAATGCTATTAGTATAATCGGCAACAATACTTACAAGCATACTAAGGTTTAATGACCTAACAATTTATTTATTTATTTCTTTGTTGTTGCGGTTTTTCTTTGCCTTTATACTTGTATCA